>PVIY010018893.1:21300-46945 GCA_004026745.1 Myrmecophaga tridactyla | reverse complement strand
CTTCCTTCCTTCCTTCCTTCCTTCCTTCCTTCCTTCCTTCCTTCCTTCCTTCCTTCTTTCCTTTCTTTCTCATCATTCCTTAATATCCTTTAGGGTGGGCCACGGTAGCTCAGCAGACAATAATGCTTGTCTGCCATGCCCAAGGACCCAGGTTCGATTCCCAGTGCCTGCCCATGTAAAAAAAATCCTTTGAGCTCCATTTCAATAGGAAGCAACAAGATATTTGCTCCCAATTTTTCATATAAAGGCCAAGATTCAAAGCAATTGAATCACTTGACCAAGGAAAGTACAAATTCTGCATTTTTAAGTCTTCATATGATCTGTGAAAGATAATCTCTCAGTTTCCAAAACACACATGCCTTTGTTCAATACAGTGTGTTTCTGACTCAATAGATAAATCTACAAGAGACCTGGATATTTGAAAATTTACAAAAATTCAGAGGATTCTGGTACACACCAGATGCAGTTAAAATTAACAACCTGCAGAGCAGAAAAAAAGAATTCAGAGTTTAGTCCACTGATTTCCCCAGATGCCCCCTCTTTTCTTTTCTTTGCAGATTAAATCTCTGTCAGCTGCATTCTATCTACAACTTCTGATATGGTGAGTGTGGCTGAATTCATTCTGTTGGGGTTGACCCAGGATGCTGAAAAGCAGAAAGCAATATTTGCAGTCTTCTTGATTCTTTACCTTGCAACTCTTTTGGGAAACTTTCTTATTGTGATGACTATTAAGGCAAGCAAGTCACTTGGGAGTCCCATGTACTTCTTTCTCTTCTACCTGTCCTTTGCTGATGCTTGCTTCTCTACAACCACAGCACCCAGGTTGATTGTGGATGCCCTTATTCAGAAAAAGATCATTTCCTACGAGTGCATGACTCAGGTATTTACAGCCCATTTCTTTGGGGCCATGGAAATCTTTGTGCTCATTCTCATGGCCTTTGATCATTATGTAGCCATTTGTAAGCTCCTGCAATACACTACCATCATGAGTCGGCGTGTCTGTGGTGTATTGGTGATTCTGGCTTGGGTGGGATCCTGTATCCATTCTTCAGCACAGCTTTTCCTGGCTTTGAGATTGCCCTTATGTGGGTCCAACGCCATTGATCACTATTTCTGTGACTTGTTGAAACTTGCCTGCATGGAAACTTATGTGATAAATTTGCTAGTTGTGTTTAATAGTGGGGCTATATGCATGGTGTGTTTCATTGTATTGCTTATCTCGTATGTGATCATTTTATATTCCCTGCAAAACTATAGTGCAGAAGGAAGGAGGAAAGCTCTCTTCACCTGTACATCCCATTTTATTGTAGTTGTCATATTTTTTGTGCCATGCATATTCATATATACATGGCCACCAACTACATTTCCAGTGGACAAGATGATGGCTGTGTTTTCCACAATTGGGACACGCTTGCTTAACCCTCTGATCTATACACTGAGGAATGCAGATGTAAAAAATACCATGAAAAAGTTATGGTGTCACAAGTGAAGCATTCCACAGATAAATAAAATCTGAGTAATCGAGTTTCTATTTCCTCAACATCTTAGTTTATGTTACATGGACAAAAAAGATGAAATATCCTTACCAAGAAATAATTAACTATCTGTGTGTGCCCCATAATCATTGTGAACAAACTCTGATGACTCCATTGAATTCTATCAACATCTGGCCATTATCATGTGGCAATTTAACTCCTTCAAATTTTTATTCAGAAAAAAATATATTGCCTAAAAAGAGAATGATTTGTAAATATGTAATTGGCCACCAAAGCCTTTTCTAGATTTTATCTAGTCTGTTACTGAATTTATCAAAATAAATTAGTCTATAAGAGACTGAACATTTACAGAATCAAGCTGTTGTTTTGCCAATCTGAGAAGTTGAGGTGGTGGTCCCAGAAGATATCACTTTGGAAATTTTGTCCGAGCCTGCTTCACTGGAGATCATTTGTGGGAGACTCAAAAACTTTAATTAAATTTGGAAAGTTCAGTGTTCAGCGCTATTTTGGACTTTCACTGAAAAAGTTTTTAATTCATGTGGAGACAATGTAGGAGCCTTATATTTGGATTACTTATCCAGTATCAGCCATTCCCTTGGCCTGAAACTTTCACCTTGCTCTTCACAAAGCAGAGTAGGGATATGTGAGGGTATTTGGGAGATAGAACAACCTGAAGAAAGACTAGCAAATAATAAATGCTGTAGAAAGAAAAATGTTAAAAAGAAGTGACAATTTTTTTCCAGGGGAGAGTAGGAACTTTATTTTTCTTATATTTCAGGACTCAATTTTTTTCTATTATATATGCAGGAAGAAATGAAGTTTCAAGTATTTCTATGTCATGTATCTAGAGTAGCTTAGCTTCCTGTTCTGTCATGTTTGCTTTAGGTATTAGGAATGATTAAATAAAGTATGTTTTTTCCTAACAGAAACTCTATCCCATATTTCTGATTTCTTAGGGTTGCTAAAAAATTGAAAATCCGTCTCTATTGTCTCTCAAACTTTAGCCTTTTAGTTTTACATGGAAATATCTTAAAATGTGTATTTCCATATCAAAGGTAACCTATGTATATGAATTTCAAAGAAATGCACACACCACCTTATAACCTCATAATGAAGTAATGCCATGCTATATCAAGACTTAAGTTATTCCAATTACATTGGCACGGGAAAGTACCATTTCAAGTGATATTGGCTAATGAGAAAGTAAAAAGATGAATTTTTTGAGCAAAGAGAGAATTTTAGTCAACTGAAGACAAATGTCATCACTTAGCCCCAAAGGATTCCCAATAGTTCAAATAATGTATCAAAAACTGGTGATATAATATATATGTAAGTCTTATATAGGACATTTGCCAGAGCTGCCAGTACCATATTTTCAACTGGCAAATTTGCTTCATATCCCCTCCAAATGAACATCACAATCTTTCTACTTCTCTGTCTTAGAATTCTCTCTTAAAACATTTCAATCTAGTCCCATTAAGAATATTTTTAAGTATAATTGGTTCTTATGTAAGCAAGATGTAATCAAAGCAAAACTTTAATTCTTGTTTCTGGTGCTCATTTGAACTTAATATAGTAGAAGTTGTAGTTATCTGTCTCTAAATAAAAGTGACAGCTTCATGAATTTTCTTGGACCATACTTATAATTGCATTTCTACTGTGAATGATCAAAATTTCTGTTTTAACGTGTTGTTATTCAAGAATGTTAAATAATAAATAATTGTATTAACAGTAGATTTCAATATTATTTATTTTAATTTAAAATGTGTTTGTGAATTACTCCAACTGCAGAATCATATGTTTGCATACATAAAAGAAACATTTGGGGGAAAATCTTCTAAAATTACCTCTTATCTTTAAACATGGAAAATTTCAAAATGAATTACAGCTATAAGATCTGAAAATAGAATTTCAATGTTGATGGGCAAAGACTGTCCCTTTGAAATGATAATGGAAGAAAGGGCAATGGGTAAACTACCAGAAATATAGTAAATGAGGGAAGGAAAGGAGGCCCGCAAATCAGTTTCTCATTAGGTAAGACCCTTGACCTCATAAATCATCCAAAGCACTTATAAATACATTGTGATTTATAAGATGAGAGGATCCATTTTTAATTATTCTATCTCTGCCTTTGTGTCTGAAGGAAGCTTCATGCAAAAATGAAACCCATAGTATCTTTGAGAGAATCACCACAAGGTTTTTTTTAAAAAATAGGGTTGGGTGGTGTTTAAGGAAGTACAGTGCACATTACTTCAAATAACCACACTAGCCATTTAAGTAAGGGGTTATTTGGGAACAAAGAAGATGTCAATTATCAATAGTGATCTATGGGATTCCACAGGGGTCTCTCTCCATATCCCACTATACCATATCAGAAAGAAAGTATCAGGCTGTAGTGCCAGAGATAGATTCTCAGTGTTTGGAGAAATTGGACTGAGCTAAGGAATTACAGCTGGGCTTCTACCCTAAATATTCCATAGGCCCACAGTTCTGTCTAGTAGAAAAGTGCTAGATACATACGGGAGAAAATACATGTGTGTCAGTAAAATATACCATATTAGGTCAATATTGAGCAAAACCTACCCAACATTGAGATGGTTTTAATGCTTATAATAGAAGGAAGGTAAATCTATGATAACTTCATGTATTCTGGGCCTTTTAGAATACTTTATCCTTAAAGAGTCATTTGGACGCAAATAGTTGTGGAAATGTAAGCAATTAGAAAATACCAACCAGCCTTAGATCCTTTAATTTCACATTTAGTTCATTTTTTTCTAACAATAAAGGAGAGACATTTCTCCCAACAGGAGATATATTTGTATTTGACTGTATTTCTCATGTGCTGCTTTTCCCTAATAAACAAAATAACAGATAATTATATGAATATTTAAGGTTTATAACCTGCTTCCAAGACACCCTTATCCTAACTTCTGTAGGATCCTAGCTATTTCTTTGACTCGTGTATTTTAGAATGAGTTGAATTAAGAAAATATGTATATAGAGGTAGCTAGGAGCATATTTTGAAATCTAATTCTAATTATTCAGTGTTCTGTACAATATCATCTGCCAAATACTTGTTAAAATAATTAATAAATAAGATTAAGTTTCTGTATATGGGATCAGCCTTTCATTGGTATTTTTGAAGTGATGTTCTAAACCTGAGAAATATTAGGAAATTAGAATTTTATGCATACATCTGTGTGTGCTTTACATTGAAATTTTTATTGAGATAATTGGGAACTCACATGTAGTTGTAATAAATGATACAGAGAAATCCACATACACTTAGTTTCTTTTAATAATAACATTTTACAAAATGGTGATATAATTCCAAATCAAGATATTGACATTGACACAATCTACTAATCTTACTGTTTCCCCACTTTTACTTGTACATTCTCAGGGGAGTATATTTATCTATACTCAATTTTATCACATATTTTGTGAATTTATCACAGTCAAATTAGTGAACAGTTAGATGCCACATAAATTGCTCCTGTTGCTTTTTTAAAACCAAACCTGCATATGTGCCTCTGCAACCACTAATCTGTGTCCATTTCTATAATGTTCTTATTTCAAAACTGTTATGTAATTGGAACCATACAGTAAGTTAACTTCAGTGATTGACCTTTTTCCTTCAGCATAGTTCCTTGGGGATTTATCTAATTTGTTGAATGTACCAATAGTTTTCTCCTACTTTTTTTTTTTAGGGGAGAGTATATATTTTTTTAATCAGAGAATTCATGTTTATAGAAAAGGCATGCAGGAAATACAGAGTGCCAATAGGGAAATCAGAGAGATGTCCCTATTATGAATGTTTTACATTAGTGTAGCAGCTTTGTTACAATTGATGAAACAATGATTATAATTCAACTAGTACATATAATCCTTGTTTTACATTAGGGTTCTCTGTTGGCATTGTATTGGGCTACGTTTGCTTTTTTAATTTTTATTCTCATAATCTAAAACTTCCTATTTTAGCCACATTCAAATATATAACAGTACTGATAATTCCATTCATAATGCTGTGCTACTATTTCTACCATCTTTTACCAAAATTCTTCATCACCACAAACAGAAACTCTGGACCAAGTAAGCATTAACTCCCATTTCTTAACTCCACACCCAGTCCTCATAACCTGTATTCTAGTTTCTGTCTCTAAGAATCTGCTTGTTCTAATTATTTCATACCAGTGTGATCATATAATATTTGTCTCTTTGTGTCTAGCTAATTTCACTCAACATGATGTCTTCAGAGTTCATCCATGTTGTCCCATGTTTAAGAACTGCATTCCATTATGTGGCTGAATAATATTCCATTGTATATATACACACATTTCATCTATCCATTCATATATTGATGGACACTTGGGCTATTTCCATATTTTGGCATTTGTAAATAATATCACTATGAACATCCTTATACAAATATCTGTTTGGTTCCCTGCTTTCAATTATTTTGGGTATGTACCTATAAGTCATATTACCAGGCCACATGGTAATTCTGACCCAATCTTGCAACTTTCTACCTAGATTATTATTTTCTCTCCACTCTGGCCTGCATTAGTTCCTTGAAAATATCAAAGTGGATACTCTTGAGTTTCCCTGTATATTTTCTCTATCCAAAAGATTCAATACATGAAGACTTCCTTCTGATCATGTTCATCAATTATCAGTAACTGTCATTATAGCTAATCATATTGATTAGTACATTTGATGACTTTTCATAAAGAAATTGCTACAAAATTCAAAAACAGCTTAAAATGATACCTATTTATAGTATCATTCTGTGACTAGGGAATATGAAGTACTCTCCCAGAAATAATCACAACACTCCTTTTCCATGAACTGTTCTAATCATTACTCACTGACATATTTGATTGTAATTGTCTAGCCATCAAAATTCGGCTACTTGAAAAATGAATGACCCTTAAATTCTGAAATCATTCAACAGAAGCCTAATAGGTGCCAAACATAAAAAACAAAAGTTGGTCAGGGCAAGTGTAGCTCTGTGGTAGAATTCTCATCTGAGAAGCAGAAGATCTGGATTCAATTGCTGGATCCTGCTCATGCCAAATATACATAAAACAAAACAAAAGAGGAAAAAACAGTCCTTCCTCACAGACTTTCAGTTAAAGGGAAAGATATAAAGTGACAAAAGTCAACCCAGATAGAGAGATGAACAAACCAAAGGCACTGAACAGATAAAGGGCTTGTCTAGCTCTTGATACAGGTGAAAAAAAGTGACATAGGAGGGACATAGTGAAGGAGGGACTGGAGAGCTCTAGTGGTTGGAGACATAGGGACAGTAATTAGGTTAATGTGGGAATTCTAGGACAAGGCAAGGGGTTTCTAAAGGCAATAGGGAGCCAAGGAAGGGTCAAAAGTAGGAGACTATCATAATCCCTAAATACTTTAAATTATAAGTAAGATTAATATTTTCAAAATATCTCCCTGGCTTCTAGCAGAGAATGGATGATTTTATTTCTTCTATATTTCTAACAGAATAACTTCTCTTTCTAGGAAACACATGATGTTCTCAATATGACAGTTACCTACTAACTGAAGTCTCTTTCTTCATCCAAAATTTCCTTGTGACATTTTCCTCAGAGTGTAGATCAGGTGATTTAATATGTGTTCTGCAATGGTGAAGGTCAGGACCATCACACTTTCTGTGGAATAAGTGACCACAGGCCTCCAATACAAGAACATACATGGAACAAAGTACAAAATGATCACTGTGTGGTGGGAACCACAGGTGGAAGGGACTATGTGTCACCCATCAGAGTTGCAAGAATTCAGAGATCAGATGATGACATGTGGGAGGCAATGAGCATAAAGAAGATTGTGACATACATTATTCCTCTGTTGAAGATGATGAAGAGGCCCATGGCATGCATATCCATCCAGACTAGTTTTGTTACCAGACAAGGGCCATAGACTCTTCTGTCCAATGCACTCAATAAACAATTCCTGAGACACTGGGGTTTCAAAGAGAGAGTTTATTACTACACAGAAGGAGAGAAGACAGCCTGATGGCCCAAGATCTTTCTCTCTGAACAAAGAGGATTTGAGGTTTTAAGGATTCTAGCAAGGGGAGATGAGGTAATTTCTAGTAGTAAATTCAAGGCAGGAGTTCAAAACAAAATAAAACATTGTCAACATAAGCTAACATAAATCGAAAGGAAAGGAGGCAGAGAAATCTTTCATTGACAGGGCTTAGTGGATGATTTACAAATGTAAGAGACTGAGGCTAGTTAATGCCTATAAGAAAATAACAAGATAAAGCTTTCACAGCCACACAGGCACCAGATAAAAGATAAGGCTTCTACAATCTTTCAACATGTCCAAACAGCTTAATTACAGGTTACGGCTTCCAGGTACTCTCCCTTGACCATTCCAAAATCCCCCAAAGCAAAAGGAATATGATTGAGTAATCAAGATCATCCCTTAAATCCTAATTTCTCAGTTACAGTTTCAGCAGTGGAAACAAATCACATATAAAGTGGCCACTGACATTGGAGCCACAGAAGAGCATTTGGTACATAACAAGGAGAAGCAGTATTGTTGTGTTCATGTGGTAGGAATTTTGCAGAGAGCATGGCTTCAAAATGTTGTGCAAAACCAGGAACAATGCTTCAAGTCTCCATGAACATTACACAGAAACAGAACAAACCGGGGTCCAGGCTCCAAAGTTTCAGGAAGTAAGTTTTATTCATCTATAGCCATAGGGTTCAGCTGAGTAGTCTCTGAAATACTGAGCCTCCAACAAGGGTTGTCATGGGTTTTAAGGGAAGCACTTGGCTACATGCCAATGTACAGAATGGGAGCAGTCTCTACAGGAATTTTTCTTATCTGGCCTATGTACAGTTCCAAACATTTCTGGGGTGAGTGAGACTTCTCAAAGGGGAAATGGCCTGAGTAAACAGGGGTCTGCTTACTGTGAGAGAAAATGGCTTGGGCAAACAGGGGCTGCCTGCTACACATTAATATTTGGATTATACAACTCTGTGAAGGCAGAAAGGTCACACTTGCTTTCCAACAACCCCAACCCTCAGCTCCACACCTTACACAAAATGGAGAAAGACCAGAGAAGACTATAGAAGTGTGTTATGTTCAGATGACTTCATCCCAATCGCCTCCATCCCAGCCCTGGAGCTGAGGTGTTTCTTGTAAAGGCCTTGCTATGTATAAGGAATGCTGGGTCAGGAGTCAGGAAATGAGAACTGGTTTTGTTTCCAAATTGTATCATCAATTACTCTGTTCTTTGCACATGTTCCTGGCATCTCTTAGTCCCTGTTTCCTCATCCTCAGAGTGAGGATGTTTCACTAGATGAGAAGTAACATGAAAGTTGAAGGGTTCAGTTCTCTTTAAACACAAAGAATAAGTTTTTATTTTCATTAATTGTTTATGCCTCTGGGTATGCCCTCCTTAGGGGGTGGCTCTTTTCCTATTACAGAAGAGAGAGACAAAGAAGAGGCTTGACAGACACAGCTCTAGATGATATCTAATGCTTTCCATGCTTTATGACTTGGAATTTAGAGTGAATCCCTATTGATATACAACAAAGTTAAATGTTTCCATCTGATATTCAACTCTCTTCACCAGCCCCTCCTCTCCTACTCATTCAATTGCATTTCTCTGTTTTCTTTTTATTTATTCCATGTCAATGCCACCTGCTTTCTGCAAGACTCATACCCAGTTTCTTTCCCTGGAATCCTTTTCACTGGATCTATATACAGCAAACCTACCTCGAAGTCACAGCCATGTCACTTGCTGGCTTTTTCATGTCAACGTCCCCAAACCTCAATTACTGCAGCAACATGATTAGTAAAAAACTAATCATGGGTAACATGTGTGTATGGTTTAAAGTGTATGGGCAGTGAGTAAAGGGTTTTTCATCATTGAATCATTACTATCTGCTAACTGAAGTAAGTATTATGATTGTGTGTTTTCTCAAAGACAAGTGAGAGTTAGTTGCATCACTCTCTCACTGCTTCTTTGCAGGCATATGATTATTTCCAGACAATAGGCTATTAACTATTATGCTTCGTGGTCCCCTGATATCTGTAAATTCTGCCTCACAGAATGGGGGAAAATTCAACTTCCCCAAATTGAATTCTTGATATTCTTGCAGGCAGTGTGGACAATCAAAGCTATAGGCTGAGCACCCAGTCTTGGGGTTTGTTCATATGAGGCTTGGCCCCACAAAGGATGGGTCAAGCTTACTTAGAATTGGGCCTGGGAGTCACCTCCAAGAGAATCTCTTTTGTTGCTCAGATGTGGATTCTCTCTTCAGCCAAGACAACGAGCAACCTCACCACCCTCCCCCTGTCTACATGGGGCATGACTCCCAGGAGTGTGGACCTTCCTGGCAATGTGGGACAGAAATCCTAGAATGAGTCGAGGCTCAGCATCAAGGGATTGAGAAAACCTTCTCAATCAAAAGGGGAAAAAGTGAAATGAGACAAAGTGTCAATGGTTGAGAGATTCCAAACAGAGTCGAGAGGTTATCCTGGAGGTTATTCTTACCCATTAAGTAGATATCACCTTGTTATTCAAGATTTAAAGGAGAGGCTGGAGGGAACTGCCTGAAAATGTAGAGCTGTGTTCCAGTAGCCACGTTTCTTGGAGATGATTGTATAATGATATAGCTTTCACAATGGGACTGTGTGATGGTGAAAACCTTGTGTCTGATGCTCCTTTTATCTACTTTGTCAACAGATGAGCAGAACATATGGAATAAAAATAAATAATAGGGAGAACAAATGTTAAAATAAATTTAGTTTGAAATGCTAGTGATCAATGAAAGGGAGGAGTAAGGGGTATGTATAAGTTTTTTTCTGGGGGTTTTGTTTTATTTCTTTTTCTGAATAGATGCAAATGTTCCAAGAAATGATCATGATGATGAATATGCAACTATGTGATGATATTGTGAATTATTGATTATATATTTAGAATGGAATGATCAAAATAGAAATATTTGGGTTTGTTTGGTGTTTTTCAGTATTTAAAAAAAAATAAAAAAGAATTTAAAAAAAATCTGCCTCACAGAACTGTCCAGAGGGCTAAAAAAGATAATACCTATGAGGAAACTTTGGGAAGCAGTATTTAGCAGTTTCTCACAATCATTTCATTATGTCTATAAGCTCCCACCTTGCCTGTTGCTTCTGTCCCTGTCCTCAGCAGTCACCAACCCACCACAGTCCTCCTCCTTGTCTTTCTTCCTCCCCTAAGCCTGCATTTGCCTTTACCACCCTAGAAATGTATTCCAACTACTTCTAAGAAGTATGTTCTGTATAGCTTGTCTATTTCATGAGTCTTTAATTTTCTACATAGAGATGCTTGAGGATTGCTACTTCCTTTACATTTGTCAAAGTTACTATCAAGCTATTAAAGACACAATGAGAACCAACACAATTCAAGATATTTTATCAGTTGGAAGGAAGTGGCAATGAACTATGTGACAGGGTGCAGCCCATGCATCAAGTTTGAGATTTGTACTAGTTTGAAATTCTTATATACCCCAGAAAAGCCATGTTTTCTTTCCTGGTCTGGTCCTGCATGGGCAGACCTATTGTTTAGGGTGGAAACTTTGATTGCTTCCATGGATGTGACACACTGAAATGGGGATGTGACATTTTGATTGGGTTACTTCCATGGAGATGTGACATACCCAAATGTAAGGACATGTTGATTAGAGGTAGATTTACCCATTCAAGAGGATTTTGATTAGTCTATTAGAGCCCTTTAAATGGGAAACACTTTGTAGGAAGCTAAATGCAGATGCTTGGAGAACAGGTGCTTGAGAGCTGACAGAGATGTTTGGAGATGCAGATATCACCAGACATTGCCCTGTGTCTTCCCATGAGATGTTCAGACATTGCCCTGTGCCTTCCCATGAGATGTTACAACTCAGAATTGTGTCCCAGGGGAGCTAAGTGAAGGCCCATGGATGCTTAGAGAATAAACTTATGACATAAGAATCTGGAAGCAACAGAACTGGGAACAAAGACCAGCAGATGCCAGCCATATGCCTTCCCATGTGACAGACATTGGCCTTCCTTGAATCAAGGTATCTTTCTCTAGATGCCTTATTTTTGACATTTTTATGACCTTAGAACTGTAAAATTTAACTTTATAAATTCCCTTTTGAAAAGCTGTTCCATTTCTGTTATATTGCATTCTGGAATTATTAGCAAACCAAAACAAGAATTGATCTGTTGTTAGCATCTGATTGCTATTATTTTGTTAGCCAGGCCCACTGATGCCATTCACTGACAGCAGTCTTTACTATTTGCATTTCCTCACATGCTCCAGTGAAATCAAGGACCAGTGAGTACCCACACTTCCAGTTCAGTCTTGAATCACAACCCTCAAGAAAACTTTGAAGGTAGCAGAGGTTAGCTCATGAGGTTTAAAGAAAGAAACCATCTAAAAAAACATAAAAGAGCAAGGTGAAGCCCTAAGTGCTGATAAAAAAGCTGCAGCAAGTTAACCAAAAGATCGAGCTATGAAAGCTGGTCAAGATGGCTTCACTAAACAACAAATTTACAATCTAAACAAATCAGCTTAGTATTGGAAAAAGATGTCATCTACGACTTTCATAGCTAGAGAAGAGAAGCCAGTGTTTGGCTTCAATGCTTCAAAGAGCTGTTTGGCTCTTTTATTAGGGGATAATACAGATGATGGCTTCAAGTTGAAGCCAATGCTCCTTTACCATTATGGAAATTCTAGGGCCCTTAGGAATTATGCTAATTCTACTCTTATGTGCTCTATAAATCGAACAACAAGACCTTAATTATAGCATTATGTTTATAATACTGTTTACTGAATAAATTAAGCCTACTTTGAGACCTTTTGCTTAGAAGAAAACATTACTTTCAAAGTAGGACTGCTCATTGACAATGCGCCTAGTTACCTAAGAGCTCTGATCAGGATGTACAAAGAGATTAATTTTGTTTTCATACCTGCTAACACAATGTCCATTTTGCAACGAAGGATCAAGAAGTAATTTTGAATTTCAAATCTTAGTATTTAAGATGCAATTTTCATAAGGCAATAACTCTCACAGATAGTGATTCCACAGATGGATTTGGAAAAGCAAATTGAAAATGTGGAAAAATTTCACCACACTAAATGCCATCAAAGACCATTTGTGATTCATGGAAGGAGGTCAAAAAATGAAAATCAACAGGAGTTTGGAAGAAGCTGATTCTAACCCTCATGGATGACTTTGAAGGGTTCAAGGTTTCAGTGGAAAAAAGTTACTGTAGATAGAGTGGAACTAGCATGAGAACTAGGATTAGAAGTGCAGCCTAAAGGTGTTACTTAATTCTTCTGATAAAATTTTAATGGATGAGGAGTTGCCTCTTTCAGATGAACAAAGAAAGTGGCTCCTTGAGGTAGAGTCTACTCTTAGTGAGAACACTGTAAACATTGTTAAAATATCAGCAAGAGATTTACAATACTATGTAAACTTAATTGATAAAGCAGTGGGAGGTATTAAAGGTTTGACTACAGTATTAAAAGTTCTATAGAATCTCAAGTTACCAAGAAATCTCTCATGAAAGGAAGAGTAAATCAATGTGGTAAAATTCATTATTGTTTTATTTTAAGAAAATGCTACAGCCAGCCCAAACTTCAGCAGACATCAACTTGATCAGTCAGCATTCATCGACATCAAGGCAAGACCCTCTACCTTCAGGAAGATTATAACTTGCAGACGGCTGAGATGATTGTTTGCATTTTTTTAGCAACAAAATATTTTTAAATTAATGTATACTTATTGTTTTTTAGACATAATGCTATTACACACTGTGCCAGTTTGAAACAGTTATGTACCCCAGAAAAACCATATTCTTTAATTTTCATTCAGTATTATTGGGTAGGATCTTTATGCTTTAGCTGTTTTCATGGAGACATGACTCACCCAATTGTGAATGGGACCTTTTGATTAGATGGTTTCCATGGAGATGTGTTCCCACTCATTCAAGGTGAGTCTTAATCTGCCTCCTGGAATCCTTTCAGAGGGAACCATTTTGGAAAGGGCAGACAGAAGTGACAGAGCCAAAACAAGACCCAGATGTTTCAAGATGCAGAAAGAAAATGTCCCCAGGGAAGCTGATTGAACCAAGAAGCCAAAGGACCATCAGACATCAGCCATATGCATTCCTAGCATGTGGAACACAGACGTG
Source organism: Myrmecophaga tridactyla (assembly GCA_004026745.1). Taxonomy (NCBI): domain Eukaryota; kingdom Metazoa; phylum Chordata; class Mammalia; order Pilosa; family Myrmecophagidae; genus Myrmecophaga; species Myrmecophaga tridactyla. Next base: position 33,251 of record PVIY010018893.1, on the reverse strand, counting down.
TTCCAGACCCATCAGCCATTCTTGACACAAAGTATTTTTCTCAAAATGTCTCAGTTTGGACCTTTTTATAGCATTAGAACTGTGAACTGACAACTTAACACATTCTTTTTTTAAAAGCCATACCATTTCTGGTATATTGCATTCTGACAGCTTTAGCAAACCACAACAAATTTTAGTACTGGATAACTTGGGTGCTACTATAGCTTGCAAATACCAAAATGGTGGAGTGACTTTCTAAATATATAAAGGGAAGATTCTGGGAGAGTTGTGAAGAGCTTGATAGAGAAGGCCTGGAATATTTTGAAAAGACTGTTGGTAGAAATGTGAACCCTAAAGATACTTCTGATCAGGTCTTAGGTAGAAATGATGCATATATTATTGCAAACTTGAAGGAAGGTGATTCATGTTTTAAAGTGGTCTAGAATCTTGCAAACTTGACTACAGATTTTGGATACAAAGCAAATTTTTAAAAGCCATGAGATGGGATACTTAGCCGAAGAACTCCCAAATTAAATGTGGAAAGTGTGACCTGGTTTCTCCTTGCAGCTTGTAGTGACATTTGATAAGAAAGAGATAAGCTAAGAACTGAACTTTTGGGCACAAAGAAAACAGAAATTGATGCCATGGAAAAGACTGTGCTTCCAGAAAGGAAGATCATAGGGAATATTGCCCCACACAAGGTTTTAACCAAATAAGTAATCAGCTATTTCAGAAAAAGCCATGAACATGTAGTTATCCGAAAAGGATTTTGTGGAAAGTCCTATTGTATGATGAACTGTTTAAGATCATTGATTCCTGTTTCCTTCCAATATCACTCTATGGAAATGGGAACATCTATCCAATGACTGTCTCTCCTTTGTATATTGGCAGTAGATAACTTGTTCTGAGTTCCACAGGTCCAGGGCCAGAGGATAACTTTTGCCTTAGTATAGACTATGTCTGTAACTTCCTTCGATGGAATTTTTGTACTGGATTTGATTTTGTATTTCATTTGTATTGTTAACTAAATGGTTTAAAGCTTAGTGATATTGTTATGGAATCAATGTATTTTGTATATGAAAAGAACATATCATTTTGGGGTCCAGAGAGTGGAATGTTCTGTTTAAAACTGTTTTGTACCCCAGAAAAGCCACATTCTTTAGTCCTTATTCAGTATTGTTTGGGTGGGATATTTTTGAGTCAGCTGTTTCCATGGATATGTGACTCATCCAATTGTGGCTGGGAATTTTTGATTAGATGTTCCCATGGAGATGTGCTTCCACCCATTCATGGTGGGTCTTAATCTACCTACTGGAGTCTTTTAAGAGGGAACCATTTTGGAAAGGGCATACAGAAATGACAGCGCTAACATGAGACCCAGATATTTGGAAATACAGAAAGAAAATGCCTCCAAGGAAGCAGGTTGAAACAAGAAGCCAAATGACCAGCAGACACAAGCCACATGTCTTTCTAGCTAACAGAGGTGCTCCAGAACAATAAGCCTTCCTTGAGTTAAGGTATCTCTCTATAGATACCTTAGTTTTGACATTATTTATGGACTTAGACCAGTAAATTTGAAAATTAATAAATTCCCTTTTAAAAAGCCATTCCATTTTTGGCATATTGCATTCTGGCAGCTTTAGAAAAGCAATACACACATTCAATAGACTACAATATATTATAAATATACTTATTATATGCACTGGGAAACCAAAAAATTTGTGTGACCCATTTTATTGCAGAGATTTGAAACTAAAAGTGCAATGTTTACAAGTATGCTTGTACTGTGCTAATTTTCTATGACTGCTATAACAAAGTAGTGCAAACTGGATAGCTTAAAATAAAGAAATTAATTGTTCAACAGTTCTAGAGGCACAATTTTGAAATCTGTAGGGGACAATCTTTTCTTGCTTCTTTCAGGTTTCTGATGGTTTGCTGGCAGTCCATGGGCAACAAACGTCTGCCTGTGCCACATGTTTTACTCTCATGTGTCCATATGCCTATAGCTAATGCTCTATATTTATAAAACACCAATAATCTTGGATCAGGGCCAATCCTAATCTCATTTGGCCTAATTTCAACATCTTCAAAGATTTTATTTTCATATGTCACATTAATGTGTTTTGAAGGGATATAATTGAGCCATGATGTATACCTTTTTGTTTCTTCCTTTAAATCATTATAAAAAAAGAGAATCTATAAATATATTTTAGAAACAGAATTTTCAGTTAAAAAAATTTATAATTTTTCTTCTCCTTCTAATGTTAAAAATAAATGCAAAATGAAAATTTTGTGTTAATTTACAATGGCAAAAAGAACCAGACAGACAGGAAATGTTAAGTGGTGAAAGATTTCCACATATTTTTCAAAATATACAAAGGAGTGTTAGATATCTGACTTAGCAAAGTGGAAAAATTATAATGATCTGAGGAGGCATAGGGAGAATAACAAGCTGATTCAGCTGCAAAGTGCCTGAGATGTTAGAAATTTGGAGTGCCAGGTTCTGCACAGTGTAGAAGGAAACACACATTGAATTGCAGGCAGATTACTTAACTGCCCCAGGTGATTTTCCTCACAGCTATGAAACACCTCTTCTATATTGTCCTGCAGAAGATTGGACTTCTCTTGTTGTTGTTGTTTTTAGAAATTATGCTAGAGAATTTCTGGTATTACTATGGGGGACAGTGATGAAAATATGCAGCTGCATATGCAAGGGATAAATCAAAATCTACATAGTGAACCATTGGTCCCTTTCCTCATGCTGATCCCAGTATGTCCATTGCCAGAACACAACCTTGCCAATACCCCATTATTGTGACACATCACAACTAGATAGGTGGGTGGTTTTTTTTTTCTTTTCCAAGATAAAATATATACCTGATACTATATTGCCTGATTATCCACAAACATAGATTAAGCCCCAAACATAGAAACCGTTTTATACATTCAGAGATTTCAAAGAATTTTTATTTCCTTAGCTTTCAATATAAATTGAGATTATCTGCTTCCAGGCAGGATGGCAGGAGTAATGAATTGGAACAGACAGATAGATGGAATTCTGTCTTCAAACTAAAGCAAAGAGGATTTCTACTCTATATATTAAGTGCAGTGACTTCTCTGTTTTCCTAACAATTCAGTTCTGGCCCTAAACTTGCAGATTAAGTCATGTAATTGACTAGACTGATTTTCCAAAGGTTACTGGTCATCTATTAAGATCTGAATTGGTTTCTAAAGCTGTTCACCATACACTTCATCCCAAGTAAGCTAACATTGTATTCCTGTCTATCACTTATTTTAAAATTCTCTACAGATTTTCAAGTAACTGTTCATCTCCCACGTGCTTCTTACCATGAAGTAATGTTAGGCTGCTGTTAATTGCTATTTGCATGTTATAATAAAATTACTACAGATATTTTGGAGATAATGAATTAGTAGGCTTCTGTAGGGCTTTTTCGTGATTATAAACAGAATTTATTATGTTATCCTTGCACTGTCAGGTTAATCATAAGGGGAGAGCAGTCTCCTGTCATCTCTTACTCTGTGAGCTTGTATGTGATTCACCTGCTTTTTATTACCCTACTTTGAAAGTTCTTTGTATATCTTTTTAAAATTTTATGTCTTTATGTTTTCTCAAAATATCTGCTTACAGATAGTTTAGGATTGATATGGCGCAAATTTTCCTGCCATGCATTGTTCAAGCTTCCCTATCCTCTCTCTAGTCTTTTAGGTTCATTGTTCAGAATTCCAGAGAGGAAATCTGATTAAGCTACTTCTATGGTTGAATGGAGGAGATTTAAACCTATCTCCCTGGCCAATCTATGAAATAACTTCCTTAGGTCAGCTGCTATGCCTGGCACAATCCCATGGATTTCAAAATATGGTGACATAAAAATGCTTGGTCAGCAGGGATTGCTAATAGCCCTGCACTCAGAAAAAAAAGAAGATATTTTATAAGCTAATGAATATGTTATCCAAATATTTTGGTCATTGATTTGTTTTCCAAGCTCAATTTGTTCTCCATTGAGTTTTTCATATTCTTTTTCCAATACCTTAATAATTATTTTTACTAAGTTAATACATCTCAGAAATTGAATGCACTAGATTCAGGTTTAAAAAATAGTCTAGCATTTGGATTTGAGAAAATTATTGTGAAATTTTCCCTCCATCTTAAACTTATATATTTTTTCCCAAAATGGAAACTATTATATTGTGACTAATATCCTTTGGTAGTCTTCATAGGAAAAGCTAAGGCTTCAATATGTTTAATCAAAGTTACACTATAACTTTGTTTCCAAAAATACATTATTTTTCCAGGTAAGCAAGGGATATGCACCTGAAAGATGTTAATTGTCAGTTTAAGGGTGTAGGTATACCCACATTCTCTCTATTCTTAGAGAAATTCCCAAATTGGTACCATTCAGTTCTGCTTTGTCCAGGAAGTGATCCCACTTCCACACCAGGTGGCTACATCCACTCCCTTCTTTAGGAAAGCCTCCAACTTTTTAGGGCTGTTAAATTTAGGATGTGTAACATAATGAGTCAATGGAGAAGGGCTGAGATGCACAAAAAGTTAAGACTTGGCCTCTGCAGCTCTTCCTATGCCATTACTTAGCCCTAGTATTGAAGAATGCTCATAATATCTCCTACCTCAAGTACTTTCTATCACCCATTGTAGTTCTTCAGCTTCAGTTAATTCACCTGGCTTCATTTTTCCATAGGTCCCATGCCATTTAGGTTCTAGGAAAGGAAAATCTGATTTTAAGAATAAAAGTTTCAGGGAGTCATATTCTAATATATATTTAGGCTAGATTTTTAATTTCATTCCCTTTTGTGCAAACTAGAAAAGGGGTGAAAATGTATTCAAGTCCCAGTGTGAAAACAGAGAGAGGGAAGTATACATAAAACAATCAGATTTTGCTATATGACCTTTCCACATTAGTTTATAAAGAGGACTGCTAATAAAGTGTGATCCATCCATTGCATATCTGCAAATCTCTTATTTTCTTGCTATCATGATGATTTCTTATCATGTAGATTTTTAACTCATTGTTAAATATAACTGATAAGATTTATTTTGTTAAAACCACCCAATTCCCTGCTCTGATTGTTTTTTGACTTTTGTGCTATCCAAATTTTTGAGGCCAAATGCTGTTATTGTATTTCTTTTTGATACACTTGATTTTTTTAAATATCTAGACTGCATAGGATAAAAGAGTATTTCTGGTTTCTTCTGTTTGAAATTCCACCCACTGGGAAGATTTCCTCTGACCACTGTCCTTTAAGAAAATCCCAGAAAGGGGTTGTAGTGCTGCAACTGTCCACTTTAGGGTGGTACCTGCATATCGTGCTGAACTATCTGTAAACCAGGCCTGAGTTTTCTCTTCCTCAGTCAAATGACTGTAAGGAACTCCTCAAGAGACCATAGCTCTGGTCTGGGAAGGAGGAGGTAATGTAGCAGGAGTGAGGGGCCATCAGCATTTGTGTCACTTACTCATCTAACTTACTTGTGCCTTCAGGACCTACTCAAGGCCACAAGTCTCTGTTTTCTGCACAGGCCAAATAGCAGAGTTGAATGTGCATGAGGTGGGATTAACACCCTTGCATTCTTCCAGTCATTAGAGTGGCACTAATCCCTGCAATCCCTCCAAGATTCCTGTATTGCTTCTGATTCACTATTTTGTTAGGCAGGGGCAGTTTTAGTGGATTCCACTTGTCCTTTCCTACCATAAGAGCCGTCACTCCACTAGTCAGAGAACCCCAATGTGAAATTTCTGCCAATTGCTGAGTATGTCAATTCCAATTTTGAATTCAAGAATTGGGGAACTGACCACAGAATGGTTCCAGGGATACACTCTACCCACTGTGAGATGGACCTGAGCTAAAACTCCATTGATCACCAAACCTCTCTAAGCCTCTGCTCTCTCTGGTGGATCAGAGTGATGTTTTGGGACTCCTGGAATAGTGTCACTTCTGAGCCAGTGTCTAAATCTCCAAAATATCTGATCATTTCCTTTTCCCCAATGGACAGTCACTGTGGTAAAATGTCTTATGTCTCCTTGACATAAGGAAGGAAGGGTTACAGTGTAAATTTGTGGGAGTGTAATAGGTCCTTCCCCCCAAATACCCAGGTCTCCCCTCATCTGAGGGGCTCTGGGTGCATAAAATGTCTCAAGCTTGGGAATTGATTAAGGGACCATGACACTGTTTTTGTAATTCAAGTTAGACTTCTGTTCTCTTGTCCTAGAATTCTGCTTAGAGGGCTCAAACAAGAATTTAGTAGACTGCCAATCTATTTTACTTCTAGATACCCCATGATCTACTGGCCAAGGCCACAATTTCCTGCAAGTCATATTATTTTGACTGCTGCTTTGAGTCTGCTATCCATTGTGGTGGCCATGTCCACCTTGCCTATGGTGATTAACTGTTGCCAAATGGCTTCTGCCAACTCAGGATCTGATCACCCCCATTGTGTTTAAGGATTCCAGCTCAGTGACAGCAGTTTCCACAGTAATATCTGACCTACAGAAAAGAGTGACTACAGAGCTTTTCAGGGATGATGGCGCTAGTCTCACAAATTTATTTCTCAATGTTTTGATGACAGATGTGTCCTCTGTACATTTCTGGAGTGTGTGAGCTGGTCTTCCATGATAAATCCACTCTAAGATTCCCATCTCTCTAAGCCTCTGAATCCCCTCATTTACATATGTCAGGGTAGTTTTGGCATTTTGACCTGAAGTAATCAACCAACCATCCAAACAAGCTTTTAATGACCTTTCTAACCCCTCGAGCTACAACATTGAATGCAGAATTCCTACTTAGTGGGCCCATATCAATAAATTCAGCTTGATCCCACTTTATCATCTTTCCACCACCCATTCCCACTCTTATTCCCCTGATTTTTGCCTATATAGTTTGGAAGACTCATGCAATTCTTTTGGAGTATAGCATATTTTCTCATGGATTACACTTTGTACCTCACCTTTTAGGGCCTTTTGGAACTTTAGTTATATGTCTTGAAGAAAAGAGGGATGGTGGGGATGGGTCCTGAAAAGAAAAATATCTTTCAAACCAATTACCTCAGGCCATTCCTTTACAGTTTCCTCTGGTGAAACGGGATTAGTTGTTCCAGATAGAGGAGTGATGGCTATTTCCCCAGGGTAGGTGATTTCAGGGTTAGCAAGCAATGAAGGGTTAATCTCTTTCAGTAGATGTTGGATTGCAGAGTCCTTTGAGGATACTGGAAGTGGGTAGCTGCTTCCTTAAACTGGGTGGAGGTCAGGATGCCCTTTCCTCAGGGCACTCCATTACAGATCTATCTAGCAAAGATTCAGCAGATTCCAGGGATCATGTATCTCCATTGCCATCATTATCATATCATATATCACCATCCCAAATTTCAGGATCCCATTCTTTCCAATAAAAGCCCTGCAAGGTTGAAATTAGGTTATGTTTTAAATCTGTTACTCACACAATGAGGCTTTGTGTCTGGTTTTCAGAGACCTCAAGTCTGTGACCACAGCAAATATGATTTTCTTTCAGAGCACACATGGAATCTTTTATATCATTCATACAGCACTTAAGGTACAAATTTGAATCCTTCAGCTAATCCTTTTCCCTCATCACTGTATCCAGTGTATCTCACAACAACCAGCCAACCTCATTATACCTTTTAATTCCACAAAAAATATCCATAAAGGTATTAAAAACATTAACACCTAAATCATTTCCCCATATGAGCATACAATGAGCAGAATCTAATGGTGATCTTTTGGGTATCTTTTTTTGCCAACTGACCCCATGGATGGTCAGTGCCATCTTTATTATTTGAAACAGGGTCATTAGTACCTCTGAGTCTAGTCAGACTTCAAAACCAATTGCAAAAATAATTTTTAGGATTCTATGTCTCTCGGGTGGCTCAATGGTGGAATGCTCACCTTCCATGTGGGAGATCCAGGTTTGATTCATGGACCATGCACCAAAAAAACCCAAAAAAGATTCTGTCTTTCAAGAACCACTCCTGATACAAGTTTCATTAGTCAGGGTTCTCTAGAGATTCAGAACTAACAGGAGAGATATGTAAATATGAGATTTATAAAGATGTCTCACACAACCCTGAGCATGGGCGAGTCTGAAATCTATAGGGTAGGCTATGAAGCTGGCAACTCCAATGAAGGGTCTGAATGAAATCCATAAGAATACTCTTGCTGACTGAAGAAGCTATGAATGAGTCTCTTCCATTTAAAGCTTTCAACTGATTGGATTATCCTGCCATGTGAGACATGGCTTAGTTGATTGTGGATATAATCAGTCACAGATGCAATCAACTGACTGATGGTTTAATACACCAGCCTTCCAGCTTATCAACAAGTCATAAAATATCCTTGCAGCAAGGGTCAGGCCTGTACTTGTCTGCCCAAACAACTGGTCATAATCATTTGGTCTAGCTGACACCAGACCCTAACCATCACATCCTCTCATCTACATGCTGAGAAACACAGTCATGAGGAATGCTATGAGGAAACAATGGTGACAAGACAAGCTATTTGAAGGGAAATGAAATGTCTGCTGTTCCAGTCTTTGTCCCATATCATTGTCAACAAATGCAACTGGTAAGAATAGGTCATCTAAGGTTACAGATTCTAAAGATAAAAGACATGTCACCCACTCTTTTTCTGTTATTCTACTTCTCTTAACCTGTGTACAAAGTAGATCAGATGATCTTGTCCTTTCCCATTCCTACATTGTTGAACTTCATTTTGTCCTTCATGATCACAGCTATAGTGGGCATGCTTGTGCTTTTATTGGGACAAATTTTAAAGACTGCATCATTTGGTGGTCATTTTCCAGCTATAGTGGGCATGCTTGTGTTTTTATTGGGGCAAATTTTAAAGACTGCATCATTTGGTGGTCATTTTCCACTTTAGGAAATAGATGTATTGACAGTGATACCTCGCATAAATAGAAGAGCTACTAAGCACTTCTAGTTCTAGACATTTCTATTATTACAAGCAAATAATAATAAAGCAATGTCAAACAAAAGTTCAAGTCTTGTATATTTCAAAACTTTATGTTGAACAAATTAAGCTTCCAAACAATACAATGCAATACAATTATATATATATAATTATATATATAATTACAGAAATTATGATTATATGCATACTATAGTTAATCTTTTAAATCTTATCAGTGGTGTATGCCAATAATTAGACTTTTCAAGTTTTATGGTGAATATCGTCTTTCAAACCTATAAATATATATCTATGATGTATTTATAACCTCATTTTAAATGTATTCATTAGTATACAATTGATGTTCCTTGTAAATTTTTAGCATAGAATATATCTCTCCTCCCCTTTATGAAAGGCCTTAATGTAAGAAGATACATAACTGAAGAGATAGGCATTTCCAGGTGTAATTTGTTAATCCTTACTGTCCATGATAAAAAAATTGTTTCTTTTAAGGTTTTCTTTAAGCATTCACACCATGTAAAACTGTTGTCCCTCTAATCAGGCAGGCCTTCACACCAGGGAGAAATAAATAATATTGGACTAAGAAACTAATTGAACTGTCTGAAATTTGGGCATATGGCAAGATCATCTTTGGTCTATGAAGGGTCTCTATACAAGAATCTTCAAGCCATGTTAACTGAAGGGGAACAATATAGTAATAACAACATAATGGTACAAGAATAATAATTCAGATTTATAGCTCAGGCACATCTCTACTTTCACATGCTGAATGCTTTTTGGCTTTTGCCTCTGAATTAAAAAAATACTATTTCTCACTAAAAGAGAGCATTACTTTAAGTGAGTTTAAACCATATATATATATAGATTAGAATGCGTGGAGTTAGAGATGTGGCATCTATATGCAATGCAAAATAATGATAACAATAACTCTACTGAAGACATAGTAATGATTCAGATTTAAAGCTCAAAAACATCCTTCTGTTTTTGCATGCTGAATCCCTTTGACTTTTTCTATTGAATTAAAAAGAAATACTATTCTCCACTGAGAGAAAGCTTCATTTTAAAGCAACTCAAATCATAGCAGTTTGACACTGTGAATTTTGGTGTTCATTTCCTTCATCAGAATCCTAGTGTGTGTGAACTGGATTGAATAGAGACACCATTTTTCATACCACAAGATCATAGAGAAGGTCTGTTTCCTCCTTGAATTGATTCAACTCAAATGATTCCTTCCTCCCATTTCTGACCATCTCCAATCTGATGTTAGCTCACTTTGCCGTGAAAAGATAAAGCTTATAATTTGTATTGTATTATATGCATGCATGAACTTCTATCTTATAGTCATGAATGAATATATTTTATTATTTTCTTAGCATCCTCCTAATAATTTTACTCTCCCCTTACTTTTGAGAATATCTTCTTCCAACTATGTTACATATGATCAAAATATTAAGGCAGCTAAAGTGAAATACCTGAAATTGTTGAGTTGTAACCCATATCATACTTTGAAGTTTGTTTTATAGCTATTTGTTAACATTGACTGACATATATCACTGTTTTGCACGTGTTATATTTCACAATAAAAATTGTTTGAAAAAAAGCAGTAGGTGCAACCTCAGGGGCCAAAGGCAAAAACAATGTACAAAATGAAACACAAGTATATATACATACAGCAGTTTAATTGAATTCCATTTTTCCATAATTCTTCTCTATAGATAAATTAGCTTGCAGGAGAAAAAATGCACCAGTGTTTTCCAGAGCTTCAGTTTTTTTTTATTTTTTATTTTTATATACTGTATGACAGGGGACACACCTCATTATTTTTCCATATGAATAACCCATCACTGTAGTACCACTTGTTAAGTCTTTCTCTTCTATTAGTGCATGGTTCAGGAACCCATGTGTGCTGGTTTGAAAGGATGTATGGACCATAGAAATGCCATATTTTAACCAAAATCCCATTTCATAAAGACAGAATAATCCTTATTCAATATGTTTGTATGTTTGAAACTGTAATGTTTGTTTGAAACTGTAATGTTTGAAACTGTAATCAGATCATCTCCCTGGAGATGTGATTTAATCAAGAATGGTTGTTAAACTGGATTAGGTGATGACATGCCTCCACCCATTTGGGTGGGTCTTGATAAGTTTCTGGAGTCCTATAAAAAAGGAAACATTTTGGAGAATGAAGGAGATTCAGAGAGAGCAGAACTGCTTCTACCTAGGAAAATAGTAAACCAAATTCATGGACGGAACGCAGAGATTACTGCAGAAATTACCACAGTGGATTATCATAAGCTCAACCAGATGGTAGCTCCAATTGCAGCTGCTGTTGCAGATGTGGTATCATTGCCTGAGCAAATCAATACATCCCCTGGTACCTGGTATTCAGCTATTGATCTGGCAAATGCTTTTTTCTCAATAGCTATTAGTAAGGACCACCAGAAACAGTTTGCTTTCAGCTGGCATGGTCAGCAATATACTTTCACTATCCTACCTCACAGGTAAATCAACTCTCTAGCCCTATGTCATAATGTTGTCTGCAGGGACTTTGATAGTTTCTCCCTCCCTGAAGACATCACACAGGTCTATCATATTGAGGATATCATGTTGATTGGACCTAGTGAACAGGAAGTAGCATCTATGCTAGAATTATTGTTAAGGCATTTGTGTGTCAGAGGATAGGTGATAAATTCAACAAAAACTACAGGGCCTTCCAGCTCAGTGGAATTTACAGATGTCCATCATGTGGAGCATATAAAGATATCCTTTCTAAGGAGAAGAATAAGTTGTTGCATCTAGTTCCTCTTATGACCAAAAAAGGGGCACAATGCCTAGTTGCTTTCTTTGGATTTTGGTGACACCATATTCCTCATTTGGGTGTGCTACTTCTGGCCCATTTATTGAGTGACCAGAAAAGCTGCTAATTTTGAGTGGGGACCTGAACAGGAAGAGGCTCTGCAACAGGTCCAGGCTGCTGTACAGGCTGTTCTGCCATTT
>PVIY010018893.1:10636-21200 GCA_004026745.1 Myrmecophaga tridactyla | reverse complement strand
ACTGGAAATGTCAGTGGCAAGTAGAGATGCTGTCTGGAGCCTTTGGCAAACTCCACAGAAGCAGCTCACTGGCTAAAGCAGAAAAAGAGCCTGTCTCTTCTGAATCACCTTAAAAGGCTTCCAGTAATTAGATTAAGCATCACTTATTGCAGAAGACACTCCCCTTAGCTGATTATAAATGAAATCAGCTGTGGATGCAGCCAATGTGATCATAATTTAAGTTCATGAAATGTCCTCATAGCAATAGCCAGGCCAGTACTTGACTGGCCAGACAGCCAGGCACCACCAGCTGGCCAATTTGAGCCATGAACCTGACCATGAAAATCATAGTACTTTAATTTTGTATTAAATATATGACTTTCCACCTGTGTGACTCTAGTGTAGGTAAATTGGACTTCTTAATCTCTCAGGAATCAAAAAAATGTTGGAACCTGGAAAACTAGTGGCATTTAGTAGAGCTGAGTTTTAAATAATTTTCAAAGGAGGACATATTATTATTGCTAAGTTTTGTTCAATTAAACAATTAGAAGCAGCATCAGAAATGAAATCAACACTATAATAGTTAAAGTATGTTATTCATTAGTACACTGAAATCAATAAATATGAAAGTTCATGATATAACTTTTGGCAGACAAAGCCAAGGTGCTTCTGGTAATCTGCTCTGCCTCTCATGGCACCAAAATACCATTAACAATTCTACTTTGGAATCTATGCAAACCATTTATTCAGACAGCACAACTAGAGAAAGTAACTTCCTGCTATGATGGAGACAAAGGTCATGGGCATTCTCTATGTGCCTATAGTAATTTCATTCACTGCATTGGCAAAATGCAACTTTTAAAAATATATCATGCCATTAATTGACTTCAATCCAGATTTTTCCATCTGCCTTTATTTCTGGTAAAATTTATCAAATAAGTACATTTAAAGAAGTCTGATCCCAAAATGAAGATATTTATGAAGACAAAATAGTGATGAGATGGAATGGATGGTCTTGGTATACTGTGACCTCTGGCTCTAAAGGCACTCAGGAGGAAGCTGGATACTGAACTGGAAATGTGCTATAGATTAATTAGGATTTATTTAATCTATTAAGGGATGCTTTCAAGTTTGAAAGGTTGGCATAGAGTAAATAACATAGTTAAATATGAAATATATAATAAATATTAAAGTATTAAATATTAAAAATATTTCTTCTTACTAAATCAAAGTGTACATTCAAAGTTAGAAAACACAGTTCACAGTCAGCAGATGCCAGAAAGGAGCTGTCAGAAAAACAATAGGTCAGTCTAATCTCAGGAAAGTTACCTGGGTGAGTTCCAAGCATGGAAAACCTAAGCAAATCAGCTGTATTCACCATTAGAAAGCATAAGCACATCAGTCTTCTACTCTAGATTAGGGATGACCTGAAAGGAAGAGAATCTGTAGAGAGGAAAGACTCTTAGTCCATAATCATCTGAATTAAGTTGACACTCATCTTTCTCTGATAAAAAAATGATGCTTTGACATGCAACTTCTCTGTGAACTAGAAATAAATAACAACCCACAACCTTATATAGAACTGTATGTTCTTCACACAAGAAGACACTATAATTTTTCATATCTGTATCAATTTATTCAAAACATGAATGAGTACTAAATGAACCCTCAAATCATCCTTTGACTTCTGAGGTAATTTAAATTTTCCATAACTTTTTCATGGCATTTATCACTTCTGCATTTCTTAGAGTACAGATGATTGGGTTGAAAAAGCATATTCGAATGGTACAAAATATTGCTACTATCTTGTCCATGGGCAAAATGGTTGGGGGATGTGTATACATGAATGTACAAAGACCAAAGGATAAGATGACTACAATGATGTGGGAGGTGCAAGTTGATAAAAATTTTTTCTTCTCTTCTGCACTGTGATTTCTCAGAGAATGCAAGATGACAATGTATGAGATTATCAGAAACAAGAAACTGCTTGAGCAAATGATCCCACTATTATAAATAACCAATAGGTGGTCCATGCAGGCAAGTTCCAACAGGAGCTGTAAAGCACAACGATAATGAACAATTAGATTGGGTCCACAGAGAGGTAATCTCAAGGTCTTTCTTTAGATTTCATAAATTTCCTGTCAATATTAGGAATAATGTGTTACAGAGTAGAAAATATCCATCAATAACTTATGTCCCAGATTTTTCCCCTTCTTTTAACCAGGTAATCCATTTGTTAATGGTTATTTTAGTAAAATTCTGAACATTCAATGTATAATTATTTAAACATTTGAAAGGATCTTCCTCAATAAAACCTACATGCACACATGCACATGTATAAACAGACTATAAATTTAAGATTTTAGCTTACCAAGGAATTGATGTCTGATAATGAGAGAAAATAGCAGTGAACAAGCATCCAGAAAGCCTGTCAACCTGGTCCAGCATATGCATATTATTATGCCTATACTGAGTGCATTTCCTTTTATTTTACCTCGTAATTCTTTCCATTTGTTTTCCATTCTAAATTCAACCCTCCATTCCACTTTGTACCTTCTTCCATATCATGTTGTCCACAGTAAAAACTTCTCCATTTTCATTATTTTGGGGAGGATTTCATCATAATTTCTTATGATACAATGAGACACTGAGAATATATAATTTATGAAAATGAGCTGGGGGACATTTTCCCAAAATCAGAACACGTTTTCACATTTCAGGTTTACAGTTTAAATATCAAGATTTGGATATGAGCTCAGGAGGTCCCAAATAATAGCTAAGCTTTTCAACAGCATTTTTGTCATCTATAAATATTAAGAAAGAGAAGAACATTAAAAAACTGAGTTTATATTTATTTTTTCTCTAGCTATATGCCAGACACTGGGAAATATCTCTATGTACAATAACACATTTATGTGCTCATTTATGTACTGTATTCTGTACATTATCAAACAATGGCATATTCAAAAGCAAAATAAATGTCAGAATAGTAAGATATATTTACAACAGTGAAACATAATTTCTTCAAATGTAAATAGATTTAATCAGTTTTTATTAAAAATATGACAACACAAATAACACAAAAAATAATAGGCAAAAGAACTAATTTTACAAGTTCCTGCTCCTTATCAAAAGAATTAAACTTATGAAAATATACTCAATTTCATTATTAGTTTAATACATTGAAAGAAAAATCTCAATTAGGTTATTTTTATCTGTTATATTAAGAAAATGATTTTAATGGATATTATAGCATGGTAAAGGCATGGAGAACTATCTATCTCATTTATTTAGATAGGAATTTAACTGGGAATGATTTTCAACATCTATAATATTATACCACTCCACTGTCATTAACTATACTGCATTCTAGGAAGTTTTCCTAAAGTAGATTTTGTCAAAGTTCTTCAGCAAAAACAAATGGAAGACTGTTTGCAATATCTAGTAATTAATTATTTACATAGAGAGAGAGAAAGTGATATGGTAGTATCATATAGGATATAATAGGGATAATAGATAGCTTATTTTTTTGCAGTGAAAGTTTTCAATTGGTTATTAAAGATATTTCTTGACTAGAATAAAAGAAAAAGTTCATCTAGGGCACAGATCATGGTTTCCTTAACTATCATCAAATAAAGGACACAGGATCCTGGATGATTTGTACACTTCTAGGGCTGTGTAGATGAACTGAGGCATATTTTATTGCCGGAAACTAAGGAAGAACTGTAAACAAAAGCCAAAACGCACACACACACACACACAGAATAGAATCAATAATGAACAGAACACATACACGCAAAGGTCCAATGAAGTGAAAATAGCAAACAGACACAGAAACCAAACAAAACAGGTCTCAAGGCTGAAGCTGGAAAAACATGAGAAACCAAAATAAATGCCAGAATATTGAACTTTAATGCATATTATGAAATTAATATACTTGAGTCCATACTGATATAAATAAGTGATTCAAGAAAAAGTAAAAAAAAATTAGGGAGAGTAGACTTATCGCCCATGTAGAACATCTAAAACAACACCAAATGGTATATGTGGATACTACGTGTTCAAGGAGGTAGAACATAACTCTTCCCTTTATCATGTGGGATGCACATAGTTACTTTATATCAAGGAGTAGAATGGAAAATGGTAAGGTCAGGTGAGGTAGCTTTATAGTGGATAAATCTGGCAAACACTATCTTAACCAAGTGATTAAAGTTAGCATCAACATTGCCAAGTGATGCTGATAAGATATATCCTTGACATATTGTGATGAAATGGTCTCTTCCTGTTCTTCCTCCCCCAAATCCATAACTCCAATCTAATCATGGCAAAGCTATGATAAAACACCAGTTCCTTAATAATGTCCAAAAGATTTGTCCATTCATCCTTTGTACTTTCAAGGTCATAAAAACAAGGAAATTCTGAGAACCTGTCAATGTTTTCAGGGCCCTAAGGAAACATGATGGTTATGTGTAATGTGGTATCCTAAATGGGATTCTGGAATAGGAAAATTATGGCCAATGAAAAGTAAGGGAATATGAATTAATGTGGTATTTAGTTAATACTCATGTATCAACTTTGGATAATTTGTTGTGACAAATGTGCTATATTAATGTAAGGGGATAGTAATAGGTAATATTAGTTGAAACTGAGTGTGGAGTACATAGCAAAACTGTAATATATTTGCAACTTTTCTGTAAAACCAAAATCATCTAAAATAAAATATTTATATTAAAATGCTGAACACATAAGCATATATCTCTAATTCAATCAGTTTATCAAATACTCAATACCAGTTATATATAAAACTGTCATCTAAATGTCAGGGTAAACATAATTCTTTACAATATTAGAATTCCTGCTAATTTTCACTTTATTTTTTCAAATATGGAACAATTCACGAATTTGGGTGACATACTTGCACAGGGGCCATGCTAATCTTCTCTCTGTTGTTCCCATTTTAGTATATATGCTGCCAAAGCAAGCACCACCTTTAATTTTAGTAATAGAAACTAAGAAAAAGAGATAGGTAGCTGTGATCTTTGACAGCTGTGTGACAGTCACTATAATCATAAAAATTTGACATGCTAACAGTTAAATCTGCTCCACATCTGTTACAGTCATGATTACTTCACTTAATTTCTATGTTAAAGTGAGGCTAAGAGATGCTAATCTATTTGTCTTAGTTGTATAACTAGGAAGATCAATACTGGAACTGTACTCTTATAAAGTCAAACAAAAGCCCCTGGTTTATATTATTGTTTATTTATGTATTTATCACTCTATTTATTTATTATTTATTTGTCTTAATAGACTTCTTTTAGAGGAGTTTTAAGTTTAAAGTAAACTTTGCAGAAAATACAGTGTTCCCTATACCCACTTCCCCAGTTTTTCTTATAATTAATATCTTGCATTAGTTTGGTACAATTGTTACAATTAATGAATAACAATTGATACCTACTTGTTATATTGAAGTCCATAGTTTACATTATGTTTCAGTCTTTGTGAACACTTTTCACACTTTACTCTTCACTTGCTAATAGTTATTGAGAGAAAAGCATTTGCTATATCAATAGCTGTATACCAGGCCCCAGGGGATGTGTTGATTTACTGAAGCAATGACACCACATCCAAAATAGCAGCTGCAATTGGAGTCACCAGCTGCTTATGTTTACAATAATCCATTCTCATCCTCCAAGACCTATCTGTTTTCTACACAGGCCAAATAAGAGAATTGAGTGGGAATGCAGAGGGAATCACCACCCCTGCATCCTTCAAGTCCTTAAGAGTGGCAATAATCCCTGAAATCCCTCCAGAAATCTGATATACCTTTACTATTTTACTAGGTGGGGGCAGTTCTAGTGGCTTCCACTTGGCCCTTCCTACCATAATAGCCCTTACTCAATGAGTCAGAGTCAATGTGGGGATTCTACCAGTTGTCAGTATGTCTACTCAAATTATGAATTCTGGAACTGGGGAAATAACTGTTAAATGGGTCCAGGGACCCACTGTGAGATGGACCTGAGCTGAAACTCCATTAATTGCCTGACCTCCGCAAATCCCAGCTCTGACCAGTAGACCACAGAGACATTTTGGGTCCCCTGGAATAAATATCACTTCTGAACCAGAGTCTTATCTATGAAATATATGATCATTTCCTTTTCCCCATTGCAGACTTACCTTG
This sequence comes from Myrmecophaga tridactyla, assembly GCA_004026745.1. Taxonomy (NCBI): domain Eukaryota; kingdom Metazoa; phylum Chordata; class Mammalia; order Pilosa; family Myrmecophagidae; genus Myrmecophaga; species Myrmecophaga tridactyla. The sequence continues at coordinate 15,040 of PVIY010018893.1, read as the reverse complement.
ATAAAAACCTATACGTCTCCTTGGGGAAGGACTGGAGAAAGATTAACAGTATAAATTTGTGGCATTGTTCTCCCCCAAGTGGACCAGGCCTCCCCTTCATTCAAGGGGCTCTGGGTCTGAAACTGCCTCAAGTCTGGAAAATTGATTAAGGGGCCATGATTTTCTGTTTTTGTAATTCAAGTTAGAATTCTGTTTATTTGACCTAGAATGCCTCTGCTTATGCAGATCAAAAATAATTTAGTAGATTTCTCATCTATATTACTTCTAGATACACCATGATCTACTAGCCAATTTCACAGGTCTGCAGATCAGATTATTTTTGCTCCTGCTTTGACTCTGCTGCCCATTATAATAGCCATACCCACCTTGTCTTTGATGTTTAAGTGCTGCCACCTGGCATCTGCAAACTTGGGATCCAATTACTGCATTGCATTTAAGGATTCCAGATCAGTGACTACAGTTCCCACAGTTAAATCTAACTTAGAGAGAAGGGGAAATACAGAGCTAGTTATTTGGGGATAATAGAGCTAGTTTCACAAATTTATTTCTCACAGTTCTGGGAAAAGGTGCATCCTCTGGACATTGCTGGGTATATGAGCAGGTTTTCCATGATAAATCCACTCTAACATTCCAATCTCTCTAAGCCCTTGGATCTCCTCACATACGTTATACCAGGGCAGTTGTGACATTTCAACTTTAGATAATGTCAGCCACCTTTTGATCCATGTTTTAGCCAACCACTGAAATAAACTGTTAATAATGCATCTTTTAATCCCTCGAACTATAACACTGAATGCAGAATCTCTGCTTGGTGGGCCCATACCAATAAATTCAGCCTGATCCAGCTTTATATTCCTTCCATCATTATCCCACACACTTAAAATCTGTTCCCACACACATTCCGTGATTTCTGTCTATGTAAATTGGAAACCTCATGCAGTTCTTTTGGAGTATAGTCTACCTCCTCATGGGTAACACATTGTACCTCACCTTTAAGGGGGTGTTGGGTCTTCAGTCTAGCTATAAGTCTGTTAGAAAAGAGGGGTGGTGGGGGTGAGTCATGAAAAGAATTAGAAGTATCTTCCAAGCCAATTACTTCAGGGCATTTCCTTGCTGTTTCATCTTGTGAAACAGGATTAATCACTCCAGGCAGAGGAACAAGGGCTGTTTCCCTGTGGGGGTTAATTACCTGCTTCACAGGCACTGAAGGGCTAATCCCTTCAGGGGAGCTTGGGTGCTCACCTAACTCAGGGCAGGCTGGAGGTGGGGTGGTCGTGTCCTCAGGGCAGATTATTACAGAGTTATCCAGAAAAGTCTCAGCACAATCTAGGACTTCAATGTCACCATAACTATCATTATCAATCCATATGTCACCATCCCATTTTTCAGGGTCCCAATCAATGCCCTCACTTTAATGGCAGATATCATGCAAAGTTGAGATTTCAGTTTATGTTGTAAAGTGGCTACTCTAATGATGAGACTCCAAGTCAGATTTTCAGAGATCTCAAGTCTGTGGCTGCAGGAAATAAGATTTTCCTTCAGGGCACTCATGGACACTTACATCCGTCATACTGTGCATAAGCTTCTCATTTAAAGTTTTCAGCTCATTCCTTTCCCTCATCAATATATCCAGTATTCTAACATCAACCAGCCAACATCTTGGTACTTCTTAATTCCACAAAACTCTTTAAAACTATCAGAGACATTATCACCAAGAGTCTGACCTCATATAAACATACAATTAGCAGAATCAAATGGTGATTTTTTTGACTAGCTCTTTTGCCAGCTCACCCCATGCACTGGCATGCCAATCTGATTACAGGACACAGAGTCATTAGTGCCTTTGAGTCTAATCAAAGTAAAAAACCAATTGTAAAAGTCCATTTCTAAGATTCTGTTTCTTAAGAACCACTCCCAGTATCAAGCTGTATTAGCTGGGGTTCTCTGGAGAAACAGAATTAGCAAAGTGATATCTGTAAATATAAATTTATAAAAACATCTCAAGCAAACATGGGGATGTATGAGCTCAAGATTGATAGGGGAGGCCACCAGCTGGCAGCTCCTTTTAAGGTAGCTCTCCTGCCAAGCATGCCAACCTTGAGTTACTTCCACCAGGAGGGACGGTGCTGAGGGAAGAAGAGACTCAGCTCACCATCTGCTGGCAGTGCATGTTGGCTGTACCTGACAGGGAGTGGGGAGCTTGAGGGAGAAGCCTCATGGGCACCACCTGCTGGGGAGAAGGGGTAAGTGCAGGCAAGCTAACTCCCTATCTGCCTAGGTCTTTGTTTTATTTTTATTTTTTCTTAAGATTCTTTTTTTCTTTTACCCCCTTTTTAACATATATTTTTTCCATATGGTTTTTTAGTTTGTTTTTTGGAGAGTGCACGGTCCAGGAATCAAACCTGGACTCCTGCATTAAAGGCAAGCATTCTATGTCTGTATACATTTACATTAAGTAGCATATTTCCTTTTTTCACTATTTAAAAAAAATTATAGATACTTTATATTATTTTATTTTTATTCTTTATTTTCTTTTTATTTCACATATTATTTATTATTCATTTATTTTTATTATTACTACTCAATTTTTTAAAGAAATTTTCTCCCTCTCTGGTGGGCACACGCCTAACTTCACTCCCTATATATCCTGGGGAGACAATTTTTGATTCTGAGACTTACTAATGTTAACGTGTATTTTGTTATCATTCTTGTTTCTGTGTTTCATATTTTTATTATATTGTTTTACTTTATTATTATCTCATTTTGCTTATTTTTTCTTTTCTCATTCTTTGAGTGTGTGTGTATGTGTGTGTGTGTGTATCTGTGTGAGTGTGTGCGTGTGTATATATGAGCAGAGGCTGGTAGTGGAACCTGGGTCTCCCACGTGGTGGGCAGCCATTCTGCACTGAAGTACCCATGTACCCTGGCCTAGCTTCTAATAGACTGTTAAGTTGAATTGTACTGTAGCAGGAGGGCCTCCCCCTTTTTCTGGTTTAGCTGTGCTCTCTGTGGAAAATCCCCAAACCTCCTCTCTTTGCAGGCAAGCGAGATAAGGCACATTTTTGGTATAGAAACCCCCTCCCCTAGCCTTCAGGAACTGGCGAAGATGCAGGTAGGCAAGAGAAGACATTCCTGGGGTGGGGGCCCCTCAACAGTTCAGCTCTGGGCCATTCTCAACTTAAATCAGCTAATTGTTTACCTTGTCTTTAACATGACATACAGTCTATAAAAGCTAAGATTGCCTTTTGTTTGGGGCCTAGACTTTCAGAGGCTTCTTGGCTGAGCCCTATGGCCACAGCAAATAAAACCTGCTTCCTGAAACTATGGATCCTTAGTCTCAGCCTGTTCTAACTTCGTGAAATGTTCCTGGAGGCCTGCAGCCTTGTTCCTGTTTTTTGCACTACAATATCTCCTACATGAGATCCAGACCTTCATTTGGTGGAGATTAACTAACAAAGTGCAAAAGGAAATATTCAGCAAAAACCAAGTAAGTAACAAAATTTTGAAGACTGAAGATAGCCAGTCTATGTGGTATCAATGTGAGCTTGGTTTAAGGAGAGGAACATTACTGTGTGTGCTCCCCAAGATCATTGTTCAACTTAGACTGACTCGACAATAGCCATTGTGAAGTTGCTCAAAAGAAATCCCATGATGCCTGACACATTGTGCATGTTAACTCATAAAATCCTTGGCACAGTCATTCCTGAGATGATGTTCACTCTTCCCATCCTTTACATGGAGGTTTGCAGTTTACTGACACACTATTTCAAATCCCTAGGTGGAACAGCCACAATGTGAACACAGACATGTAGCTTATGTTCTAATCCTCTGAAATACTGACTTGCACTTATCTCACAGCTACGGGTCATTGGTAACCATGCAAAGAATTCCATCATCTAAGTAAATGCCAAGAAGTGCCAAAACATACAGGGATCCAAAATACTGCTCTTCTGTATTTGGTAAACTAAGGGGCCACATGAAACAGGTTAGCATTAGTGCATTTTATCAGATAGTTAGACATGGTTATAGGTATAGTGTGGAAAACACACAGGAAACCACACATCTCTGGACAGGGTGGACAGTTGTGATGCATCAATTGGACAGCATGGTCAACTGCCAGTTCTGGGTCACTTCTAATTCCATGGTCCATGCAGACAAGAATCATGAAGATATTTTCCTGTGTTTGACAACTTCATGAACTCATGCATATTCAAAGGACAGTAGCCAATAAGATCTCAAACTCCCATTAGGCCATTAGCCCAATGTTCATCACCTTTTTTGCATCTCTCTGGTAAAGCTGGTTTAGAGACTTCATGTTTAACTTGTGCCTCCTTTGTAATAACCATCCCAATGTGGGCTGGTTACCGTGAGCATGGAGGGCACATCACTCAAAGAACACACATA
>PVIY010018893.1:0-10536 GCA_004026745.1 Myrmecophaga tridactyla | reverse complement strand
ATCCAGCAATAATGGTCTACTTACAATACACAGAAAATTGCTACACAACAACACTTTTGATTTGTGGAGCCTCCATAAACCTTAGAAATTCCATTAGGACAGAGACAATTAGCAGGGTTTCAACATAGGTAGCAGGAGTGATGAGATTCTGTCACTGAATCCCAGTAACTATTTTAGAACCATCTGTAGATTGAATATTTCACTTTGCATTAGGATGTCTTAAGCTACATAGCCAAACAACCTTATTTCCCATTTGTTTCCTGCTCCTCTCATTTACCCCATCTTTTTCACTATGGAGGATGGTGCAGGAACAAATCACTCCAGGCTTACTATCCACCTGCCTCCTTATTCTCTTGCTCCTTCACAAATCATGTGCAGGGCCCTAAATATCACAGGAGTGACACCCTGACATACTGACACTTATTCTGTGTCTTCTACCAAACCCTGAGGACAGATTGGCAAAGTCTCCAATTGATACATCAGATAAGGACATTACATCTAGTTCCAAGGTATGGCTGTCTTTCTTGGCCATGAATTGCTTTCTTTTTTTATCAGTTGAGCTCAGATATAAAAATCTGACCATGTAATTACAGATCAAATATCTTGATTTCTGTGGCCAGGGAAATGGTCACTGGGAGCCTATTATTAACAGATCCCTTATTCAAGAGGGCAGCAGTGGGAGTCAATTGTGTGACATGGGGTCTTTTCCTTAGCTACAGATTTTCCTCTTGGTTTGTGAATTTTTAAATTCCCAGCCAAAATAACTTGCATTATCCTTCTGCCTTCCCATATGCATGCACTCCATTACTTATGCAGTCTTTCACCCAACCCCTCTTTCCAATCTGCTTTTCTGAAGGAAGCAAGAGGGCAAAAGACTTGTGAAATCCCACACAGTATGTTCTGATCCTTAGGATCCTGAGTGTTTCCTTTTCTTAATTTCAGGTGGTTACAGAAGCAAATGAAAATGGTATGTACTTTGGAATTACTCACTCATTGAGGAAAATATCTAGATGCTTAAAAACCCAGGATTTTTGTGTCTGGCTAGGCTGAAAAGGCAGCATTATTCCAGCTTCCAGGTAGGAATGAGGATGGGGAATGTGAGATTAGGCTATAATTAAAGGAAATTGACCATGTTCTATAATCCTTGTAAGCAGCTGGCCCCATTAGGTGGTGAGGGTATGTGTATACAGGGGTTGGGAAGGGGGCATGCATGAATCTACCTTATGTGGATCATGAGGCTGGGATGGGGCTGAGTGTGTGTTTATGCAGAAGCTATTTCCCACCTTCACAGTACAATTTCTAGAGGCAACTTCTGAAAAATATTCCATCACCACTGCCCACTTTACATATATCTACTCATTCAACCTCAATACTACCAGAGCTAGGGGTGTATTTACTATTCCCAGACCTCAGATGGACAAACTGAGGTGTAAAGACTATTAGCCTTACATTTCCACTCTTAAGTGAAGGTGACTAATTATGAGGCCAGGTGTGTGTCCCCTTGGTTGATGCCCTGAGCTGCTGTCTGTTCTCACTCAGCCATGTGGGTCACTGTACAGTGTGGCAATGAGGCTGGCCATTCTTTTGTATTCAAGGAAGTGTCTAGAGGGCGACAGTCCCCCACACCTGACTTTCATTATAAGTAGACTCAGAGGTCTTCCTTTTACCATGGACTGTGGCCTTTACATGATATGAAAAACACAAAGAAAGCCCACATTCTTAGGGCCAGGTCACAGATTCTGACAGTTGAAAGGTGCCACCTGGCACAACCATGTTTAACGAACTCCTGCACACCTGGACCCAAAGAGGTGAGCATCAAGGAGGTATTTTAGTATATTGGTAACATCACTCTGACACCCAGAAATGTTCAAATCCTATTTGCTCCACAAGGAAGGGACAGTGATAGTAATAAGTCCCAAGGAAGAGAGGAAGGAAAATTACTACACTATGCATAGTGGTGATTTTTTAATCACTATGTAGAATGACAGTATCTTTGAATATCCTATAATTGATTATATTCATGAAAAATTAGTGAAAAAATTTGAAGAAGCTCTTGGTCTAGAAATGAATGCAGTCTCACAATAAAAGATTATAAGTAAAAATGTCTTTAAACAATTGCCACATGGCTAAACCTTGAGAAGAGTATAAAAGGCTAGGAGGACAAATTCCTATAAAGATGATGCAGTGCCTGCATATGAGGACACATGGAGGTTGAGAAATTGTTAAAACACATCAAGAAGAAAGTAGCATTTTAGTTAGGCTTCAGTATGGGCAGGAGGAGTGATAAGAATCCATCATTGAAAAATGGCATGAATTTTCCTAACATCTGTAGTTTGACTAGTTCATACTGCTTTGGGATGTCCTTATTTACAAAGCCAGGGATTGCTTCCCATTTCCTGCTTCTCCTCTTTATCTTCTGCTTCCTTCCCACAGCAGCTTATCCTGTACTTCTAACCACTCACCTCCACATTACTCTGACCTTTCCAAACCAAGCTAAGTACCTGAGTTAGCCAGAAGCAATGCCCACAATGGACTGTTACTCTTGTGTCATTCTAGCACTTTCCAAAAGACAGATGGAGGAGCTTCTGCCTGCCCAAGGTATAAAGCAGACCCCACATACTTCCTAGGTAAAGTTGTATTTCTTTACCTGAACTATAGAAATGGCCTTCTTTGTTTTCTCCTTCTTCAATCCAATCCAGATAGGGAAAACTGACCAGGTACATTATACATGATATATACAATTGTCCTTTGTGGGAACAGTGTTCAATAGGAATCTATTAACTGATCCAGGATTCAAGAGGGAAATTATAAATGGCAGCATCAATTATAATATATCATAGTGGGTATATTACCAAGCAGTAATATTTTCTCACTGGATTAAGAATTCTGTAATTCACCCCTAAAATGGATTTGAGAGATACAACATTCAGAAAAAGCTCATGTCTTCTGCAAAGCTGTCCCCTAAACTGCTTTTTGGTTTCCTTGACTTGACCTATCATTCTCACATGGTTTCCTAAAATCAGCAAGAAGTTAAAAGCCTCCTGCAGGGGCTACACAGCAAGTTCAGGACCTCACCATGTTTTCTTTAACTACGGGTGGCCCCAACAGTGAACAATGGTAGGTATTCAGGTGTTGCTGTTACTTTCAATGCAGGACTAGATGGTGCTGAATATGAAAGAGACAAGATACAGGGATCTGGGGACCTCACTTCTCAGAGAAGTGCAGGTAAGTTTATTTAGAACAGTAATTCCTTTTATACCATATATATGCATGTGAAAAGCCTTGTTCTGTTTTCTAAAGTTCCTTTATGTTGCTTATCACTTTTGGCAAGGTCAGCTATTTCTTGCTAGTCTAAGCAATCTTGTTTTGTTTCTTTTAGCAAAACATGCTGTGTTAAAAACATTGTCTTTTTTCAAGTTCAGTAAGACTGTTTATCTTTGGGCTTTGGCACATAATCCCTGGTCTTTACCTTTGCCTTTTAACCCTTTGCAGGCTGTTTTTCCATCATTTCCCCCTTTTTTGTTTTTTGGTCTGCGTGACTGTGCCTGTCTTAGGTTGCCCTCTCCTTTGGGGGTCTTACCCATCATTGACTACCAGTCAAACACCAGTGACTGGGGGCTTATCAACAGTCAGGGTCTTAAGGAGTACCAGATTATTTGCCTGTCCACTGTGTTCAGTCTCCTGAATTCTTTTTAAAAGTAATTGACAAATTATTATTACAACTATCAGAAATAGCAATATTATAACTATACCTCCGCCAAAAGTAGTAAGCATTGATTTTGATGACCACCAAAGAACAGGATGATCTGAATATGTATACATATGAGTGGACTGTGTCTATTTGTGATGGTATGTGATTATGTGATTTGATTCTCAATGTGCGTGTGTCTAGTTCTCAATGTGCATGTGTCTGGATGTTTGGAAAACTGTGATTCAAATTACTGTTGCTGAGAACTACATAAGCAGTGCATCAGCTGCCCATTCTAGTTATAGCAATTTTTCAAAAACCCTATAGTCATCTGGCTAGTAACTGAGGTACAGTCAATGCAGAGAGAATATTTTCATCCTCACAATGCTCTCCAGGCAGCTGCTAGAGTCTGTCACTGAGTCTGTTCACTGAATCCATTGAACAGAGAGCATGTCCACAACAACAGTAAGAATTTCAGTGCCAAGAGGGAGGTGAGTTCTGTGATGGTCCAGATAAATGAAGAACTGAAATACTGAGAGGGGATTCCTTCACCTCCTCTCATTTGAAAATTGTTTACAATGTCTTCTTGAAGAGGCTTGACAGAACCCAAGGGATGACTGAGATCAAGGAGAGAAAGTGGGGTGGTCTTGGGTGGCCAGCAAACCTCAACTGGAGAAGGCATGGATGGGTGAGCCACACTCTCTAATAATTTTCCTATGGCTGTTTTCATTCCTAAAAATTGGCTTTCAGATTGAAGGTATGACTGGACAAGCAGTGAGGATGAGGACAATGCAGGTAGGGTACATTATTTAAGGAAGGAGCCAATGGGAAAGGGTTCCCAGGAGCAGCTGTATTACACTTCTGCTTTCTAGATAGAGCAAAGGAGAAATTGGGAAGTAGGGAAAATTTATACAGAAGTCTGCTTTATTCTTTTCATATCTTAATTACATAATCCAGGTGTCAGGACCCTGGGCTTTGAGTATTTCTTGTTTGCAATTTTTCTTCTTGCTTTGCTATTTAAGATAATCTTCCCTTCATGGCCTGATCTTTCCTGACCTTGGCCAATTGCAAATCTCAAAGCTTTTGGTTTTTTAGGCTTCTTGCACATGTTCCCATGTCCTGGAGAGATGTGGTGGGAAGAATATGCTTGAAAAATCTCCACTTATCATGCAAATAAAATCCTGGGATTAGAAGTAAGACTAGAGTTTTCTTCTGTTTGACAGAAGTTTGTATCTAGCTGGCCACTCAATAACTACCAAGGCATGGCAGTGTTTCTTGAGGAATTGTGTGATGGGCTGCTGATTGTTTCACACAGTGGCTCACACAATCCCACACTCCTTCCCTTCATAGGACTAACTAGGCCCTGGATAGAACAAAAGGGCTACAGGACCAGGATGACACTGCTGCATTCAGAACCTATGGCTCTGAGCCAGACAGCTTAGCCAAGTCCCCACACTACAGCCATACCCCTTCCTGTTATCTTTTCCCAGTTCCATGCAGGTGCTCTACCCTTCCAGTCCCTCCATTGATTGATAAAACACTGGAGCTTTCCATTAATTTAAATTGTTACACCTCCAATACAACACTTATTGTCTGAACTGCAGAAAAAGGAATATGGGCCAGTGACTTTATCTCTAGTCTCATGTTCATCCTCTCTAATCAGCTAGGCAACCTATAGGGAGGTGGGGAGGAAGAAATGTCTCCCAGGAAATTAAGGTCCTATGAGGAACAGGACAATCTGTTGAGTTTGGAGTTGGTGGTCTCTCCCTTCCACAACACCTGATTCAAATCCAGGCCTCTGAGAGTTGCTCCCTGTGTAAGGATGGATTGAATAACAGTTCAACTGATTAAGTGGAGAAGGTGATGGTAGAATTTTGACTGTTCCACTAATGAGCTCATATGAGAGAACAATATGATTTGTGGAGGCTGAAAAAGAGAAAGGAAATGGGCAGAAATTAGGAGAGAAGGAAAGGGCAAGGTACCATTGAGTGAAGGAAAATAGGAAGAAAGGCTAGGCCACACATAGAACGATATGGACAGTGTCTCCTGTCTTAGAGGAAAAGGAGGACATGGGCATTTCTTCCTGGACACAGTTACAGTATTTGAGAGATGGAAAAGGGACCCTGCAGACCCTAGACCCACTCCCTCATGGCAGAGGTGAAACAATTATTGAAGTCCTTGGAAAAGAGTATTAATAATGAGGACAGAATAGTCCTGGGATCAGGTCACACCCTGACATGAACAACAGGGGTTCTAGTATGTCCTTAACTCTAGCATTCATCTTTCCTTTCTCAAGGCCATTGCATCTCGCTAACTGTCCTCATACATTCTGAAACCCATTTCACTGATTTGGAAGGAACTGAGACAAATGAAAATGACAATGTCCAAGTAATTTATTTCTTTGTTCCATGTCTTTATTTATTTTTATACTGATGTTTAACAGACTACATTATAGACATTTTTATTCCTCCACTCAGATGGGAATTCACAGGGCACAATATATATATAAAATTACCAAAGAAACATACCTCTTTTCTTGGGTAATATATGTATGCAAAGTTTCCATTGACCATCTCCCTTTTATTTTTACATCTAAAATAACTAGGTATTTGAAACTCATTGACTCAGCAGGGAAAAGGATTTTTTCATGATGGAAAATCATGAGTTGGTTTTTATTGAAATGAAATAACAGATATTTATTCCCTTTATAGAAATTCCCTATCTAGATTTTAGTGAAACCTCTTAACATAAACCTCTTGATTTAACACCTCTGATTTCATTTCATTTTTATCTTTTACATTGGGGGAGGACATGCGAACTTTGTTCCCATCCCAAACCAGAAAACTATGAACTTATTGCAGCTCCAGAGAAAGTGGTCTCTTTTTAAATCTGTTTCATATGTGTAATCTCTTTCTACCTTATCCTTATTCCTTCTTTTCATTTTCATATCATTGTAGCCCTGAAGGTCACAGTCCCATAAAGGAAGTTGAGGTCACAGGATTGACAACATTTATAAAAGCTTCACCACACCACTCACCTACTTTGCTGGAATTGCCCTGACTTTCAAATCAACCATGCACCAAGAATATTCTCGTGTAACCCTGAATGGCTCAGACAGGAAACTGGGCAGAAGGATGGATCCCTTGGGCGAAACTCTGCAGATGGATACCTGTCTAGTGTGTTTTGGCATGAGCTCTCCAGTCACAGGTGTCTTCCTACATGTGATGCCTCTGGACATGCAAGTTTGTTCTCTTTCCTACAGTTTCTAAATGCTTTGATGAGGATGAGCCTCTTGTCTCAAAGTCTCCTGTACTTGAAGGAAAGCAGGATACAATGGGGGAGGGAAAACAGCAAGAGGAAATGTGAGTGTGGAGTGGGTAAATGATAAGAAGTTCACATGCAGTCAGTCCATTGCTACCTGACTCTCCTTTTGACACTTCAGGAAAATGAGCATTACTAACGAGGTCAGTGGGGAAGTCACTATGCAGTGTGAACACGGAGACAGAGACAAGAAGTAGATAGTCAAAAAACACACAGGCAAGTAAAGAATATTCTGAGAACTTCTCTCCATCGACCACACACCCATTTCATATAAGGTTGCTCAGCCATTCCCTGCAATGCCTCCTTAATTTGGAAGAGAGGACTCTAGTGCTTCGAGGGCTGCCATGTGTCATTGACACTGCACTGTTTGTGAAGACTCTTCTTGAATTGCTCTCACATGTCTGTGCAGCAGGACCGAATCTTGCCCACCCAATCCCCTTAAGGGCAACAGGGAGTTTCATCAGTTAAGGACTGACAACAGTGAAGGGTGTGGGGTGGCCCTGACAGCATCAGATTAAGTTTTCATGGGCAGATGGACTGTCTTAGTTTACCAGGTCTGCTCAAAAAATACCACTGACTCATTGGCTTAAATACAGGAATTGATTGTTTCCCATTATATGATGTAGGTGCCCATAAGGAGAAGTTTACTCTGGTAGTAGCTGGCCAACAAGCCATAACTCAATCTCTGCCTCTGTCACCTGGCCACCTGTCTTCTGTCTTGTACTCTAAAATCTGTCCAAATTTCCTCTACTGATACACATTCCAGTGATATTGGATTAAGTTCACCCTGACTCATGTTGGCTTTACCTTCACTAATAAGATTTTGGAAGATCCTAATATAAATGAGTTTCCATCCATAGGACTGGAGGTGAGGACCTGACTTGTCTTGGGGGAGGGCATGATTCAGTGCTTAATGAGGAGAGAGGCATTTCATGGCACTCTCTGTGACAAGCAGCACTTCTATCCTGGGCCAGATTTCTATTTCAGTGAGCCCTTAGGTGGCCTTGTTAGGAGCTCCTAGGCCCTGGTACCGTCAGCCTCTGTGGATCTCTGGATAGGGCATAAGTCACCTCATGCCACCTTTAGCCAAGTTGAAGACCTACAGATTTCCATTTTGCAGGTAAAATGAAAACAATTAAAAAACCCCAAAGGAAATATTAATGCACTGCTCACTTGGGATTACTAAAAGGGATTAGTATTAGTAGTTACTTACGTTCCTTTCATTTATTTTCTAATTTCAAAATTAATTAAAATATATAACTGCTTGTGTTTTATTTTTAGAAGGCCTGGTTTTTTTTGACCTTTATATATTAGACTATATAAAGTAAGGAAATCTAATCATTGTATTATCAATCTGAATGACTTTTTAAAATTTAAAGGCACCAGTTCCACCACAGCAAAAGTACCACTGGAGACATCTCATTCCTGAGAGAGAGGAGGAAAGGGTGGAAAGGAATGGTCTATGTTTATTAAAGTTTAAAATATGTTTATAACATAGTTCATTATAACTTTACAATATGTGAATTTCATATTTTAAAAATAAAAAAATAGTTTCTCTTGCAAAAAAATTTAAAGACACATGCAAAGTACAGTAGTACCCTTAAAAAGAAAAATAATTAGAGAGGAAAATGACAGAGCTCCAGGAAGCTATCCATTTTTAATCAAACGTCATGACAGAACTTTGTTGAAGGCAGGAGTTGAGGATGCGGGATCACCACTTCCAACCTTGTTCCTTCACAACTTCTGTACCTCACAGAGTCCAAATATGTGGTATTCTCCCTTTCATCCAGGAATCCTAGAGCCCTCCCATTTCCTCCATATTCAGTTTTACTTCAGTGCAAAGTTACCTTAAGGTATCCCTCACAAACCATATTTACAGCCACTCCATGCCAAAAGACAAAACTCTCAGGATGGAGCAACAACTGGGCATCAATGCTCTGTGGATCTGATTCCTGGGGATATCAGGGCCCAGAGTGCCTCTCCAGCATCCAAGGTGACTACTGGGTCCTGCATCCAATCCCAGCAAGCTTCCTCCTCCATCCACAGTTGTGCATCCCCAGTAAATCCAGAACCTGTGTTTGTGTTGCAGATTCTACCATGGAAAACTCCAAGTATTGAGAGCTGGGGTCCAAAGCCCGAGCCTCAGTGGATCTGGAGGATCGAAGGGTAGTTGAAGGCTAATAACACATTATCTGAAAAAAAAGAGAGCCACCTTATTAAACTTAACATTTTACTTTATTAATTTAGTTATGTTTTTGGTTTAATAAGTTTATTTTATTTAAGTGTTTATTTTTTTGGTTCTCATATGAACTTTAATTAAAGAGACATTATATTCAGGATTATAGCACTCATTGTGAGAATTTTTAGAGGACTTTCACAGCTGCTTTGCCATGTAAGGGGCATAGAAGGTGCAGTTCTTTACCAGGATGTATTCTTAAATTGATGATTATCACCACTGTAATCTTCCTAGTTGCAGCTCTATTACATCTTGCTGACCACATGTCTATGTCCTGGACTTCCTTTGCTGACACAGATGAATTAAAAGTTGGTTGTCCCCAAAGCCTAAGGTTGAGTTGGGAAAGGGCCAGTTAAATGAGGAAACAGGCCACTCCTTGGTAAAAGTTTGTAGCTTCCTTTACCAATACATCTTCTTTTCTCTGAGAACTCCTATTTTTATCTGGTGTACCCTCTATGACACCTCGTACTCTTACACTATAGACTGGTGTTTGGCCACAAGCACCTCATTCATTTCCAGTCATCTGCAGCTGTAAGATGGACATCTGCTGGTGGTGTTGCTCTTCATGCATCCCTTTTAAAGCCCCTTCCTGAGAAGTTTTGATCCTGCAGTTTTTATTGGCTGTTATCCTGGCAGCTGAGCACAATGGCTCAAGTTGAGAGAGTCCCTCATATACTGGAAAATGTATGAACTCTTTCTCATCATTGTATACTTCTCTATGTGCAACAGTAAAGGACTTTTGGGCTGCAGCATTAGGGTGACACTTGGGTTCTTCTTCTGGAAGGTTCTGCAGGAAGTAGAACTGCTAAGGCATCATGTGGAGACCCAGAAGTGGATTGACTCTCCATTTCACTTTCTATCTAGTCTCATGGGTCATTATTTTCTTGGTCTGGAGTCTGTTGTTCTCCCAGCACTTCTTCAGCTCTTTGCACCTGTACTCATGGACAAGTGCTTCCCAGGTATGTAGCTTGACTACAATTGTTCATGCATCACACTTTTTGCATTCAAACATGCTTGAACTTTTATACTAAAGGAAGCAAGAGGTTCTTTTCCAATTCTCAGAAGTATTTTACACATTTTAAAATTTCATTTTTTTGCATTTTCCACTATATTTCTACTGGCTGTTAGCTCAACCATAGCAGATCTGTGGTGATCATAGGACCGGGTGAGAAGCAAGTGAGATACAGGAAGCTGACCCCCAGCTGAGGGCTATGGAGGGCCAACATCAGGCCAGCCAGGTACCACCATGGGTTAGTGGGTGGTAAGGATGGTGGGAGTGCAGCCTTGCAGT
>PVIY010018892.1:0-30043 GCA_004026745.1 Myrmecophaga tridactyla | reverse complement strand
ACATGCACACATACATGACCCAGCAATTCCACTCCTACATATAGTGCCTAGGATATTTTTTAAATGTATGCACCCCCAGGAATCATATGTACCAATATCCACAGTAATATGTGTACAACAGCAAAAACTTGAAAACAATCCAAATGTCAAAGGAGAAACAACAAACTGTGATATAATTCACCCAAGGAATGCTGTACTGCAAAGTAAACTGGAGCTACACACAATATGAGGGGATCATTGAAACAAAATATTGACAAAAAAAGCAAATCACAGAAGATTGCATTAAGTAAGCTATTTTTGTAAGGCTCAAAAAACAAGTAAAATGAAGCAACCTATCAAGAGGTATGATTAAATGTGTATATATAAATATATTCCTTTTAAAGACAAGAAAACATTAAACACAAAACATAGGATGGTAGTTACCTTATGAGAGGTAGAAGGATGAGATAGGAAAGAGCCCACAGATTTTAGACAATGGTATCTTTAATTTTCTAATCTTAAACTGGGTGAAGGGTTCATCAGTGTTCACTTTATTATTACCCTTTATAGCTTACATAGATATGTATAAACACATACAACACACATATATAAATCTTTTGTATTACATATTAAAAATTAAAAAGTGCCACCCCATAAAATGGTATTATGTTCTTGTAACTTTCAACAGTTTGAGAATTTTATAATGATCGTGAAATATTTATATACTTTTAAAACAACAAATCTATTTTCATAGTTGATAAAGAATAAATAAATGGGGGGCAAAGAACTAATGAATGACTTTGTTTGAAACATATACAACACACACAAATACGTACACTGAGACATTGTGAGTCTGATGCCACAAGGAATCACGTGTCAGGTAGCAAAGCTGATAGATCTCCACAACAGACATCCAGTTAACCCCTAACATGCTTTCAGTTCTCTGCTATGACACTGATGAGTGAACATGAGCATAAAATCTATTGTGAGATAAGAGCCTTGTTCAAAATAAATCAACATTTATCTTTCACATGTAAAATTCATTACACAGAGTACATAAAAAAGTGAAATGCTACAGGCTCATTAGTCACTGAGTCAGGTCATGACTGTTTACCATAATTTACTGGCATCTGGGCTTAGAATTTCATACTATGCATACCTAAAAATCAGGATAATTTTGTAATGAATTACTCTTCCCTACTCCAGAAGTCTGAATTACTGAAGGACTGCTGCATTCTAAGAAATACCTCCACCATGATTTTATGTAGAAGCAGTGAGATATACTGAGGTGTAGGAAACTTGGGATAAGTTCCAGCTTTTGGTCTTCAGCCAAATCAAACATACAGAAGGCCAACGAAGCAGGAGTCAAAGGCTGAGAGCATGAGCTGATCCCCACCACTGCATCAATCCACAATCTGTAAGAATTTACCTTCTCCAAGTATCCTTTTCTACCCAACCCAGCCTACTGCAATGTCCAAGTCACCTCTTTGTAGAGGTTAGTGGCCATGGGGATGAGAAAAAAATTAGGCAGTGAAATAAAATTGCTGTTTACAATCCCCATATTAACCCAATTCATAAGTATCATTGTCCATTGAAAATCTAACCCAGAGGTTTTTAAACTGCATCAGATGCTCTAAAATGAACAGAAGAATCAAGTCATTTCTACCAAACAATGAAGATTTAAACTATGAAATCCATATAGCACTTTAAGCTGTTTTATATATTGAGATTCCACCAAAGTTTTATTTGGGGGAAAAATAGTTTTTGAAGACAAGAATTTTCTTGGTTTATAGTCCTTTCCCAATTGTGAAATCTTGGGAACTCAATATAGTTCAATATACTATTGAACAACTGATGAAACACCTGGAAGTATAATTTATTTGGCTTGATTTAATTTTCTGAGAAGTTGACTAGTAAGAATTTGCCAAAATAGCATTTCAAAAAATAGCACAAACAAAAGAATTCAGATTTTGGGGTCAGTAAAATGTGGACTTCCAGGCAAGTCACCTAACTATTCAATTCCTGTCTTCCATCTAGAAAAGAAAGAAAAATAACAAACTATTACTAGGGCTGTGTAGTACTTAGGTTCAGGTGTCAACTTATCCAGGTGATGGTGCCCAGGTGTTCTGTTGCTGTGGACTTAAATGATCAGCATGTGAATTTCATCCATGGCTGATAACATGTGTGGTCCGCTAAGGGGTGTGCCTTCCTCAATGAGTGAGCTTAAAAGGAGGAGTCAGAAGCCAGAAAGCTTAGACCCAGATGTTTGGAGATGATTAAAGGAATCACCCTGGGGAAAGCCATTTGAACCCTGAAGCCAGGAGGGAACGCCAGCAGACATCGCAGATGCGCCTTCTGCCTTCCCAAGTGACAAAGGGACCCAAACAAAAGATAGCTAGAAACTGTAAATTTGTAACTAAATAAATCCCCTTTATAAAGTCCATTTCTGGTCTATTACATTCCAGCAGCATTAGCCAACTAAGACAGGCTATTAGAAGATTAATGAGAAATACGTGAAAGTATATGGTGTAATGTCTGGCACTAATACTGTCAATAATTGGCTGCTAATTATATTATTAATATACTAAGTATCATTATGAATTAAAAAGATTTTCCATAGTAAACATAAATTCTGTTGTTGGAATCAAATATTGCAGTTTGAAAATTGATTTGGGTTTATAAACAGTATTCTTATCAGTGTAAATCCTTTTAATGAAATAAAAGGAGACCACAAAACTGAATTCAACTTTTGTACAAATGAAAATCTATCCTTTATAGATAAAATGCTATTGAGTTAAAAGAACAATTTTTTTTAATGTTCCCTTCCCTAAATTGCCTTTACTAATTTATCTGGTTTCAACATTGTAACTAATTCTATTTTGCATATTATTAAATCTCAGGGATAGAACAGAAATGACGACTAGAGAAAATCAACTAGGAAGTTTGTGTTTTGCTCTTATGAACCAAAGCCTTAAACACATCTTTCCTGTGCAAAACAACAGGATTCCCACGATTTACATGACGAAGAAGAATATCAGCATTAATAAACTGAAGGTTCTGAATATTCACTGTCAACACACTCTCCCTGAGCCAACAGCGACATAAGTTGTACTGCATACCAAGGAAAAGATCTTTCAAAAGGGAAACAAAGAAAAGAAGAGCAGAGGAGTGGAAGAAAAAGTAAGACTGATAAATGGAAGGGTAGGGAGGAAAGAAAAATAGAAGTAACACCTTAAAGACCTCAGCTCAACAATATTTCCACCACTCATCTTCTTCCTTTTTTCTCTTTCCTTTCCCCTTCCTTCCCCAACAATACACTCCAAAAGTAGGACTGAACAAGTTAGGATAATCATTCCCAACAGTACTGAGTATAATTGAGTACCCAAATCTTACATTCTAAATGTCTTCCTCCACTCAAAGCAACCAGGGATCAGCAGCAGCCAGGGGCAGGCTGGCACATCTTGCAGCAAAAAGGAAAAGCATGTGAACAGAATGATGATGACATGTCAAAAGGACACAGGAAACATCTTAAAGGGGCTCCTACTTACTAAATCTGGGGCAACTTTAGCATCAAAAAAATAATGAGAGGAGGGGGCCAAGATGGCAGCTTAGCAAGGTGTGGGATTTAGTTCATCCTCTAGAGTAGCTAATAAATAGCCAGGAACAGGACAGAACAACTGCTGGGGCCACGTCAGTGACCGGACACACAGCGTACACCAGCCTGGACCAGTTGGACCAGCTGGGAGCCGATCCAGAACCATGAGGCCCCAAAGCTGCGAGGGCCAGCACCCCTTCACCACAGGCTGCTCCCCAAAGGAGAAAGGAAAGAGAGTGTATCAGCAGCAGGGGCGGACCACAAACAAATTCCAATTGTGGAATTAATTAACAAATTCTGACTATGAAAAATAGGCCCCCAGTTCAGATGAACCTCGAGTAAAAGTGGAGGTTGCTGGGTTTTGCCCCAGGGTAGAGAGGGCAGGGCTGATGGAAAAAGAAAGAAAAAACGTTTTTTTTTGGATTTGAAAAGGTCTGGGCCCTGAAGGAAAGGAGAGGGCACGTAGAACCTGGAGATACACAGAGCAATGTACCAACTTAAGCTCTTGATTGGCAAACCTGAGGAACAGGGGTCCTGCCCTGAAAAGGACTTTTCTCTTTAGTTTTGGTGGTTGTGTTTCTATGGCCTGACTGCTCTCTGGATACCCTCCAAGGCTTCTCAGGCTCCACTGCCCCAGGCATAGGCAGAATTAAATGAGTGTTTGTCTGGAGCCTGTGCCTTACCCAGGAGAGGGGTGGGGCCCAGCTCAGGTGGAATCCCTCCCTCAAGGAGTTCAGACCCCAGGATCTGGAAAAGTGAAGCTAATAAAACCAGCCTACAACCTCTCCTCTGTCTCAACCATCCCCCAGGAGGGAGAGTCTGCTGAAATTAAAGGTACCGCATCACCTTATGCTGGTGGGACCTGCAGGCAGAAAAGCACCACATACTGGACAGAACAGGAAAAATTCAGAGCCCAGAGGCTTCATAGGAAAGCCTTTCAACCTGCTGGGTCTCACCCTCAGGGAAAACTGATGCAGGTAACTCTTCCTCCTGACAGGAGACCAGTTTGGTCTGGGAAAATCTAGCTGGGGTATAAAACACCTGAGTAGACCCTCCTAAGGTGGGCAGGGGAGCGGGGGAAGGCACCATATAGGCAGGGCAAGATACAAGAAAACAAGAACCGAAAAATTCTGACCTGTTGAACAAAACCTAAGCTAGAGGTCCAGAATAAGCTGAACTGAATGTCAAAGAACAGACAGACAACAAAATCATCCAGCAAGAAAATCCTAGGTAAAAAAAAGTGAAAACAAGCTCCAGAATAAACTAATTAAGGTAATTAAATGCCAAGACACCAGCAAAAAATAAAGAATCATACTAGGAAAACTGAAGCTATGGCTCAGTCAAAGGAACAAATCAACAATTCAAATGAGATACAGGAGTTGAAACAATTAATTCAGAATGTTCAAAGAGAAATGGAAAACCTCATCTAAAGTCAAATCAGTGAACTGAGGGAGGATATAAAGAAGGCAAGGAATAAACAAAAGAAATCGAAAGTCTGAAAAAACAAATCACAGAACTTATGGAAATGAAAGGCAGAGCAGAAGAGATTAAAAAAAAAAATGGAAACCTACAATTTCAGATTTCAAGATGCAGAACACAGGATTAGTGAACTAGAGGACAGGACATCTGAAATCCGACAAGCAAAAGAAAATATAGGGAAAAGAATGGAAAAATATAAGCAGGGACTCAGGGAATTTAATGACAACATGAAACGCATGAATATATGTGTTGTGGGAGTTACACAGGAGAAGAGAAGGGAAAAGGAGGAGAAAAACTAATGGAGGCTATTATCACTGAAAATTTCCCAACTCTTATGAAAGACTTAAAATTACAGATTCAAGAAGTGCAGCGTACCCCCAAGAGAATAGATCCAAATAGATGTACTCCAAGACACTTATTAATCAGAATGTCAGATGTCAAAGAGAAAGAGAGAATCTTGAAAGCAGGAAGAGAAAAGCAATCCATCACACACAAGGGAAGCCAAATAAGACTATGCATAGATCTCTCAGCAGAAATCATGGCAGCAAGAAGATGGTGGGATGATATATTTAAGTTACTAAAGGAGAAAAACTTCCAACCAAGAATTCTATATCTGGCAAAACTGTCCTTCAAATGAGGTGGAAATTAAAACATTTTTAGATGAAAAATCACTGAGAGAATTTGCGACTAAGAGATCAGCTCTGTAAGAAATACTAAAGGGAGCACCAGAGACAGATATGAAAAGGCAGGAGAGAGAGGTGGAGAAGAATGTAGAAATGAAGACTATCAGTAAAGGTAAAAAGAAGGAAAATTAGGTATGACAAATAAAATCCAAAAGGCAAAATGGTAGAAGAAAGTACCACCCGTACAGTAATAACACTAAATGTTAATGGATTAAACTCCCCAATCAACAGACACAGACCGGCAGAATGGATTAAAAAACAGGACCCATCCATTTGCTGTCTACAGGAAACACATCTTAGACCCAACAATAAACATAGATTGAAAGTGAAAGGTTAGGAAGATATTTCATGCAAATAAATATCAGAAAGGAGCAGGAGTAGCGATAATAATATCCAACAAATTAGACTTCAAATGTAAAACAGTTAAAAGAGACAAAGAAGCACATTATGTATTAACAAAAGGAACAATTCAACAAGACATGACAATCATAAGTATTTATACACCAAGCCAGAATGCTCCACGATACATAAGGCAAACACTGAAAATATTGAAAAGAGAAATAGACATATCTACCATAATTGTTGGAGACTTCAATTACACACTCTCATCAATGGACAGGACATCTAGACAGAGGATCAATAAAGAAACAGAGAATTTGAATAATACAATAAATGAGCTTGACTAACAGACATTTATAGAACACTACACCCTACAACAGCAGGATGTACGTTTTTCTCAAGTGCTCATGGATCATTCTCAAGGATAAACCATACGCTGGGTCACAAAGCAAGCCTCAATACATTTAAAAAGGTTGAAATCATACAAAACACTTTCTCAGATCATAAAGGAATGAGGTTGGAAATCAATAATAGGCAGAGTGCCAGAAAATTCACAAATATATGGAGGCTCAACAATACACTACTAAACAACCAGTGGGTCAAGGAAGAAATTACAAGAGAAATCAGTAAATATCTCGAGGCAAACAAAAACGTGACATATCAGAATGTATGGGATGCAGCAAAGGCAGTACTGAGAGGGAAATTTATTGCCCTAAATGTCTATATTAAAAAAGAAGAAACAGCAAAAATCAAACAATTACCTGTCCACTTGGAAGAACCAGAGAAAGAAAAGCAAACTAACCCCAAAGCAAACAAAGGAAAGAAATAATGAAGATTAGAGCAGAAATAAACGAAGTTGAGAACATGAAAACACTCGAGAAAATCAATAAAACCAGAAATTGGTTTTATGAGAAAATCAATAAGATTGATGGACCCTTAGTGAGGTTGACAAAAAGAAGGAGAGAGAAGATGGAAATAAATAAAATCAGAAATGGAAGAGCAGACATAACTACTGACCTGACAGAAATAAAGGAAAGAAGGAGAGGATACTATGAACAACTTTATGCTAAAAAACTAGACAATGTAGATGAAATGGACAACTTCCTAGAAAGGCATGAACAACCAACACTGACTCAAGAAGAAATAGATGGCCTAAACAAACCAATTACAAATAAAGAAAATGAATCAGTCATTAAGAAGCACCCCAAAGAGAAAAGTCTAGGACCAGATGGCTTCACATGTGAATTCTACCAAACATTCCAGAAAGAATTAGTACCAATCCTGCTCAAACTCTTCAAAAAACCTGAAGAGGTGGGAAAGGAACCTAACTCATTCTACTCATTCACCCTCATACCAAAGCCAGACAAAGACATTACAAAAAAAGAAAACTACAGACCAATCTCTCTAATGAATATAGATGCAAAAATCCTCAACAAAATTCTTACAAATCGAATCCAGCAGCACATTAAAAGAATTATCCACCATGACCAAGTAGGATTCATCCCAGGTATGCAATGATGGTTCAACATAAGAAAATCAATTAATGCAATATACCATATCAACAAATCAAACCAGAAAAACCACATGATCAATTCAATCGATGCAGAAACGGCATTTGACAAAATTCAACATCCTTTCCTGTAGAAAACACTTCAAAGGATAGGAACAGAAGGGAACTTCCTCAAAATGATAAAGGTAATATATGAAAAACCCACAGCTAACATCATCCTCAATGGGGAAAAACTGAAAGCAAGAGAAGGATGTCCACCATCACCACTGTTATTCAACATTGTGCTGAAAGTTCTAGCCAGAGCAACTAGACAAGAAAAAGAAATACAAGGCACCAGAATTGTAAAGGAAGAAGCAAAACTCTCACTGTTTGCTGGTATGTTACTATATGTTGAAAATCCCGAAAATTCCAAAACAAAACTACTAGAGCTAATAAATGAGTAAAGCATTTACAGCTTTATGGCTGGTTACAAGATCAACACTCAAAAATGTGTAGTGTTTCTATATACTAGTAATGAACAGCCTGAGGGGGAAATCATGAAAAAAACTCTATTTACAAATGCAACCAAAAGAATAAAATATTTAGGAATAAATTTAACTAAAAGAGACAAAAGACCTATACAGAGAAAACTACAAGAACTTGTTAAAAGAAATCACAGAAGACCTAAATAAATGGAAGGGCACACCATGTTCATAGATTGGAAGGCTAAATATAGTTAAGATGCCAGTTCTACCTAAATTGATTTGCAGATTCGATGCAATACCAATTAAAATCCCAAAAACTTACTTTTCAGAAATAGAAAAACCAATAACCAAATTTATCTGGAAGAGGAGGGTGCCCCGAATAGCTAAAAGTATCCTGAGAAAGAAAACTGGAGTCGGAGGTCTCATGCTACCTGACTTTGAGGCATGTTACGATGCTACAGTGGTCAAAACATCATGGTACTGGCATAAAGATAGATATACTGACAAATGGAATCGAATAGAGTGTTCAGATATAGACCCTCTCATGTATGGACAATTGATCTTTGATAAGGCAGTCAAGCCAACTCACCTGGAACAGAAGTCTCTTCAATAAATGGTGCCTAGAGAACTGGATATCCATATGCAAAAGAATGATAGAGGATCCATATCTCACACCCTACACAAAATTAACTCCAAATGGATCAAAGACCTAAACATTAGATCTAAGACCATAAAACTTTTAGAAGAAAATGTAGGGAAATATCATATAAATCTTATAATAGGAGGTGGTTTCCTAGAACTTACACCCAAAGCATGAGCACTGAAGAAAGAAAGAAGGAAATGGGAACTCCTCAAATTAAACACTTTTGTGCATAAAAGAACTTCGTCAAGAAAGTAAAAAGTTAGCCGACAGAATGGGAGACAATATTTGGAAACGATATATAAGATAAAGGTCTAGTATCCAGAATATATAGAGATTGTTCAACTCAACAACAAAAAGAAAGACAACTCAATTATAAAATGGGCAAAAGACTTGAACAGACACTTCTCAGAAGAGGAAGTACAGATGGCCAAAAGGCACATGAAAAGATGCTCAACTTCCCTGGCTATTAGAGAAATGCAAATCAAAACCACAATGAGATATCATCTCACACCCACCAGAATGGCCATTATCAATAAAACAGAAAATGACAAGTGCTGGAGAGGATGTGGCGAAAGAGGCACACTTATCCATTGCTGGTGGGAATGCTGCTGTGGAAGGCAGTTTGGTGGGTCCTCAGGAAGCTAAACAGAGAATTGCCATATGACCTGGCAATACCATTGCTAGGTATCTACTCAGAGGACATTAGGGCAAGGACACAAACGGACATATTTGCACACCAATGTGTATAGCAGCATTATTTACAATTGCTAAGAAATGGAAACAGCCTAAATGTCCATCAACAGACAAGTGGCTAAATAAGCTGTGGTATATACATACAATGGAATAGTATGCATCTGTAAGACAGAATAAAGTTATGATGTAACAATATGGATGGACCTGAAAATGTAGAGCTGTATTCCAGTAGCCATGTTTCTTGAAGATGACTGTATAATAACATAGCTTTCGCAAAGTTACTGTGTGATTGTGAAATTCTTTTATCTACCTTATGGACAGATGAGTAAAACATAACGATTAAAAATAAATAAATAATAGGGGGAACAAATGTTAAAATAAATTTAGTAGATTGAAATGCTAGTGATCAATAAAACGGAGGGGTAAGGGGTATGGTATATATGAATTTTTTTGTTTTCTTTTTATTTCTTTTTCTGAATTGATGCTAATGTTCTAAGAAAGTATCATGATGATGAATATACAACTATGTGATGAATAAATAAATAAACAGATGTAGCGGAGAGGCTCTAGGGAACTGCCTGAGGATGTGGAGCTGTGTTCCAGTGGCCGTACTTCTTGGAGTTGGTTGTATAGTGGTGTGGCTTTTGCAGTGTGACTGTGTGGTTGTGAGAGCCTTGTGTCTGATGCTCCTTTTGTCTGCCTTGTTGACAGATGAGTGAAACACATGGAATAAAAGTGGATGATGGGGGAACAAATGTTAAAATCAATTTAGTGGATTGAGGTGCTGGTGGTCGATACTGGCAAGGGGTGGGGGTTATGGTATGTATGAATTTTTTTCTGTTTTCTTTTTGTTTCTTTTTCTAGATTGATGTGGATGTTCTGAGAGGTGATCGTGATGATGGATATGCAACTGTGTGATGATGTTGTGAATTACTCATTGTATATGTAGAATGGAATGATCATATGTTGAGAATGTTTGTGTTTGTTAAGTTTTAAAAATTTAAAAATTAATAAGTAAAAAAATTAATAAATAATGAAAGATGACACACCACTGAATAATACAGAGATCTGTAAATTCCTACTAATAAAAATGAATGAAAGACTAAATGTAAAGTTGGATGAAGAATGATATATTTACATAATCTAAAAGTACCTTCCTACAAAATATCAATTACAGGGTGCATGGGTGATTCAGTGGTAGAATGCCTTTCATGCCAGAGACCCTGGTTTGATTCCTGGACCATGCACCCCCAAAGAAACACACACAAAAAAAACAGTTACAAAGTGAAGATGAATAACTTTACAGAGGAGATGTCTGACAGACAGCACTTTAAGTCATCAAAGTTAACATTGCCTTCGTGCAACACATTCAATTTATGTACCACCTGCAAGGATGCAATGGAACCTCAAAGGTTCACTTCTCTGATATCCTGCTAAAGATTAATCACCTGATTTTAATCACACACACACAAATCAGACAAATCGAGAGAAAGACTACTAAATAACTGCCTTGTAAGTTCTAAAGTGTCAAGTTCATGCAAGTAAAGCAAAAATGAGGGTTGACGACTCCAGGTTGACAGAGGCTAAAGATAATGACAAATATATATAAAAAACACATGTTCTGGGCTAGATCCTTTTTGATGTAAAGGAGATTTGGAGGATAACCGGAAAAAGTTGAATAAAGGTTGAGAACTTAATGACAGCAAAATATGAATGTTAATTTCTTGATTTTGATAGCAGTATTATGGCTATGTACAGAAATACCACTGTTTATTAGAAATGCACACTAAAGTACTCAAGGTCATAGGGTATTATGTTGGAAATTTATTCTGAAAGTTTTCTGCACTGCTTTTGCAATTATCTTGCAACTTTGAAACTGCTTCAAAATAGGAAGAAAAGAAAAAAAGGAAAAGCTATTTTCATCACACATAAGGTGTATTCAATAGTATTAAAATAATGCTATCCTTTGAAATACAAATATCCTCAAATGTCAAAATAGTCGTTCTCATCTACCTTTAATACTTCATAAAGAATCTATTCTTAGTTAAGGCTAATCAAAGAAATTTTATGAAGGAGAAAAGAATGAGTATAATAACTCACAGGGGATTCCTGAAATTCTTATACTGAAACCCTTTAACTGCTGCCCAATTGTTTCCTCTCGACCTTCACAAGCATTACAGGATTCTCCTACTCATTCTCCTCAGAAGTCCTAATAAAGATCTATGGCAAACACAAAAGAACCAACATGCCAGGTGTTCATAGTATCTAACTTACCAGACTCCAAGGATAACAGCAAGCTCTTCAGCACATAGGTCAGGCATCTGAAACTGTTCACAATCTGCTAACTTTATCTCACCGAGAAGAGTATCATCATTGAGCTCAAGATTCTGGTGAAAGACAAAATATTTGGACCAAAACTTAAATTTGATTCACTCAACAAAAAGCAGTATGTGATAGGCTTCTGGGGAGACTAACTCTTTCTTGAAGATTAGTAAGATTAGTAACCAAAAGACAGGTGGAGCGGCTATATGAATATCAGATGAAAGAGACTTCATGGGTGGGCAACGGTGGCTCAGTGGCAGAGATCTTGCCTGCCATGCGGGAGACCCAGGTTCACTTCCTGGTGCCTGCCCATGTAAAAAATAAAATAAATAAATAAATAAATAAATTTTTTTAAAAAAAGAGAGAGAGACTTTAAGCCAAAAGCTACTATAATGGATAAAGGACACTATATATTGATAATATATAGTCTTCAACAAGAAGACAAAACACTTATAAATATGCATACATCTAACAGCAGAGGCCCAAAATATATGAAGCAAATATTGACAAATTTGAAGGGAGAAATAAATGGTTCTACATTAACAGGAGGAGATAAAAACACACCACTTTCAATAATGGATAGAACATCTAGACAGATTATTAACATGGAAACAAAAGACCTGAACAATATTATAAACCAACTAGACTTAACATATAAAGAACATATACATAAACATTTACAGAATACTTCACACAACAGCAGAATACACAGACTTTTAAATCAGATGAATCATTCAATTGAAAAGGGATATATGGTAGGTCATAAAGCCTCAATAAATTTAAAAATAATTTAAATCAAACACATTATTTCCTCTGACCATATTGGAATGAAAACAGAAGTCACAGATGGAAGGAGACCTGGAAAATTAACATATATGTGGAAATTAGATCACACAATCCTAAGCAACCAATGGG
Source organism: Myrmecophaga tridactyla (assembly GCA_004026745.1). Taxonomy (NCBI): domain Eukaryota; kingdom Metazoa; phylum Chordata; class Mammalia; order Pilosa; family Myrmecophagidae; genus Myrmecophaga; species Myrmecophaga tridactyla. Next base: position 17,421 of record PVIY010018892.1, on the reverse strand, counting down.
TCAAAGGAGAAATCATAAAGGAAATCAGGAAATATCCTGAGGCAAATAAAACAAAGATACAATGTAGCAAAATTTATGGGATGCAGCAAAGATGGGGCCAAGCAGGAAATGTATACCTCTAAATGCTTATATATAAAAAAAAGATTTCAAATCAGAGACCTAAGCTCAAAACTGGAAAAACTAGAAAAAGAAGAGCAAATTAAACCCAAAGCAAGAAGGAAGGAAGGAAATAACAAAGATCAGAGCAGAAATAAATGAAATATAGAATAACAAACAATAGAGAGAATCAACAAAACCAAAAGTTAGTTCTTTAAGAAGACCAATTAAAAATTGACAAATTTTTAGTTAGACTAACCAGAGACAGAGAGAAAAAGAAGGCACAAATAACTAAACTGAGAAATGACCCCAGTCATATAAAAAGGACTACAGGTGGATAATATGAAAAACTGTGCACCAACACATTAGGTAGCCTAGATGAAATGGACAAATTCCTAGAAACATACAAACTACATACATTGACTCAAGAAGAAACAGAAGATCCCAACAAATCAGTAACTAGTAAAGACAGACTCAGTAATCAAAAACTTCCCAACAAAGAAAGCCCAGGACCAGAGGGTTTCACCAGTAAATTCCACCAAACTCTACAGAAAGAATCCTGCTCAAACTACAAAAAATTGAAGAGAAAGAGACACTCCTTAAATCATTCTACAAAGACAACCATACCAAACCAAAATAACGATACCACAAGAAAATTACAGACCAGTATCTCCTATGAATATAGATAGAAAAATTGTCAACAAAATACTAGCAAACCAAATTCAACAGCACTTCACAAGAACTATACACTATGATCAAGTGAGCCTCAGCCTCTACCTAAACCGCACCCCTGGCAGGAACAGGGGCTGCTGACAATTAAAGGCACTGCACCACTTTACACCACTGGATAGCTGCAGGCTGGCAAGCACCACTTGCTGTGCAGGATAGGAAAAGCACACAGTCTAGAAGCTTCAGACGAATATCTGAAAACCTGTAGGGTCTCATCCTTAGGGAAACCTGATACTGTTCACACCCTCCTCCTGAGACCTGGGCCTGTCTTATCTGAGAAAATCTAATAGGGATCAATCATATCCAGGGAGACCATTCTGAACAACAACAAAAAGGTTCCTTTTACACAGGGCAAGAACCAGAAAAACAAGAGCTGAAAAATTCTGATCATTTAAACTGAAGCTATGCTAAAGGTCTAGAATGAACTGCACTTAATGCCGAATAACAGATAGAGAACAAAGCCAAACAACAAGAAAACCCAAGGTAAAAAAGTGAAAACAACCTCCAGAGTAAACTAATCAAAGAAACCAATGCCAAAACACCAACACACAATTACAAGACACAGTAGGAAAAACGAAGATATGCCCATTCAAAGGAACAAACTAATACTTCCAATGAAATACAGAAGTTGAAACAACTAATTAATGTTCAAATAAACAAACTAATCCATTCAAAAATCAAATCAACGAGTTGAGGAAAGGTATGGCAAAAGAGATGAAGGATATAAAGAAGATACTGGGTGACCATAAAGAAGAACTCAAACTTGAAAAAACAACTTATGGGAATGAAAGGCACAAGAGATGAGATGAAAAACACAATGGAGACTTACAACAGCAGATTTGAAGAGGGAGAAGAAAAGATTAGTGAACTAGAGGACAGGACATCTAAAATGCTAAACGGAAAATATGAGTACAGTTTCAGGGAATTAAATGACAATATGAAACATGCAAATATACACGTTATGGGTGTTCCAGAAGGAGAAGGGAAAAGAGACAGAAAGAATAATAGAGGAAATAATCACTGAAGTTTTCCATCTCTAATAAAAGACAAAATTACAGATCCCAGAAATGCAGCGTACCCCAAACAGAATAGATCCACAAAGACCTACTCCAAGACACCTACTAATCAGATTGTCAAATGTCAAAGACAGAGAGAGAATTCTAAGAACAAGAGAAAAGGGATCCATCACATACAAGGGAAGTTCTACAAGACTATGTGTGCATTTCTCAGCAGAGACCATGGAGGCAAGAAGGCACTGCTATGATATATTTAAGATTCTGAAAGAGAAAAACTGCCAACCAAGAATTTTATACATGGCAAAACTGTTCTTCAAAAATGAGGGAAGTATATTTTTGGAGTACATGTACTTCAAAAAAAATCCATCTGAAAAGAAATATCAATATAATGATTCAGTAGTCATACTCATTTGTTAAACCCTATTTTCTCAGTTATACTCCTTTTCTGTTTTTTACAGTTATATATATATAACTTATACTTAGAGATAAGAATGAAGGTCGGGAGTAAAGTAATTCAGAACAGAGGGGTAAGGAAGACATTGTCTGTATTTTAGAACCACATATAATCTTTGACACCAAAGGAAGAAAAGTTTACTTCGTGTGGAACTTGAATTTTCTATAGCACAATCTAATTCAACCTATCTGTATAGCTCATTTGAACAACTGAAACACAGGGAGCCCAGAATAAGAAAGAGGTCCTTTAATCCTATATAACAGTATAATGCCATGCCTGGCTACATCCTGGAGTATACTAAGCAGATAACCAAAAAGTATTGGCAAAGTCCCTTGAGGGATGGGAGAAAAAATATGGAACTATTAAATTTTACCATCAAGGAATCCCCTGATACTGTGTCAAAATTTAGGGACACCCAAATCAATGGGCCATGCCCTTGATCATGAGGCTGACCCTTGTGAAGTTTATGTAGGTAGCAGAGTAGCTTAGCCTACCTATAGGTACGGATAAGAGTTACTTCTGGAGGACCTCTTTTAAATTGCTCAAATGTGGCCTCACACTCTCTAAGCCCAATTCTGCAAGTGAAATCATTGTCCTCCCTGCTATGTGGGACATGACATTCAGGGGTGAAAGTCTCCTTGGTGGCGTGGGAGATGACTACCAGGGATGAGTCCAGCCCTGGCACCATGGGATCAACAATTCCATTCTAACCAAAAGGGGGAAAAGAAGTGTAACTAATAAAGTATCAGTGGCAGAGAAAGTTCAAACAGAGTCGAGAGACTACTCTGGCGGTTGCTCTTACACAAGCCAAGTCTCAACTAGGACAATTCCAGTTAATCCAAAAACACGTAGGGCAACATATAAGATTCCACAAGGGTTCCATGCACAGGAATAACTTTCCAGAAACCTACAACCTCCAGATGGGTCCCTGGACCATGTAAGTCCCAATACTTAGAGGGCCCAGTCTCTCCAGATTATCAGACAGTTCCATCTCCTTACCCCATATTTTTGACAGAACCTTCCAACATGAAAAAGTTAGAATGGCCATAGCCCAAATACCCCTAAAGACAGGGATAGAAATATCAAAGGTAAATGGCAGAGTTATACAGAGAAGATAGGCTTTAACAAATGAATGTTACTACTGAATCATTAAATTGATATTTCTTTTAGCCTCCAATATCTTAGAGCAGATAGAAGTAAAAACCTAAAATTGTGGAATTATAACCCATGCCAAACTCTGAAATATGTTCTACGACTAACTGTGGTGCTGTGCTTTGAAATTGATTGCTTTTTGGTATATATGTTCTTTTTCAAGAAAAGAAAAAAAGGCGATTGTGGTGATAAAAATATTTATGCCTTCTAGCCTCCTATATTCCGGAGCAGTTAGAAGGAAAAATCTGAGAGGATTGTATGGTAGTCCATGACAAACTCTGGGATCTGTCCTGCAACTACATGTTTTGTGTGTGTGTGTGTGTTTTAATTTTTTAATTTTTTCCAACATAACAACATACAAACATGAACATTCTTAGCATATGATCATTCCATTCTTGGTATATAATCAATAACTCACATTATCATCACATAGGTGTAAATTCATCACCATGATCATCTCTTAGAACATTTGCGACAATTCAGAAAATGAAATGAAAAAATTAAAAAACTCGTATATACTGTGGCAGTTAGATTCAGTTGTCAACTTGGCCAGGTGAAGGTACCTAGTTCTGTTGCTGTGGACATGAGCCAATGGTACATGAACCTCATCTGTTGCTCATTACATCTGCAGTTGGCTAGGAGGTGGGCCTGCTGCAGTGAATGATGTTTGATTTAATTGGTTGGTGCTTAGATGAGAGAGCACAGCCCAAGCAGCTCAGCATACCTCATCTCAGCACTTGCAGCTCAGCCCAGGCCTTTGGAGATGCAGAACGTAATCACCCCAGAGAAAGTTGTTGGAACCCAGAGGCCTAGAGAGAAGGCCAGCAGAGATTACCCTGTGCCTTCCCATGTTAGAAAGAATCTCAGTTGAAAGTTAGCTGCTTTTCCTCTGAAGAACTAATGAAAGAAATCCCCTTTTATTAAAAGCCAATCCGTCTCTGGTGTGTTGCATTCTGGCAACTAGCAAACTAGAACATATACCATATCCCTTAGCCCTCCCTCTCACTGATTGCTAGTATTTCCATCTACCCAATACATTTTAGCCTTTCTTTTCCCTATTTTTTTTCTACACCCCTTATCCCTCCCTTTAACTGATAACTAGCATTTCAATGTACTAAATTTATTTTAAATTTCTTCCCCCTATTATTTATTTTTAATCCACGTTTTACTCATCTGTCCACACTGTAGATAAAAGGAGCATCAGAGGCACTTCCCTCCAGCCTCTTCAATATACCTTAACTAAAAAGGTGATACCTATATAATGCGTAAGAATAACCTCCAGGACAACCTCTCAATTCTGTTTGAAATCTCGCAGCCATTGACACTTTATTTTGTCTCATTTCTCTCGTCCCCCTTTTGGTCAAGAAGGTTTTCTCAGTCCTTTGATGCTGAGTCCCAGCTTATTCTAGGATTTCTGTCCCACATTGCCAGGGAGGTTTACAGCCCTGGGAGTCAAGTCCCACGTAGAAAGGTGGAGGTGATGAGTTTGCTTGTCATGTTGGCTGAGACATAGGCCACATCTGAGCAACTAAAGAGGTTCTCTGGGGGTGACTCTCAGGCCTAATTTTAAGTAGGCTTAGTCTATCCTTTGTGGGAATAAGTTTCATATGAACAAACCCCAAGATTGAGGGCTCGACCTATTGCTTTGGTTGTCCCCACTACTTGTGAGAATATCAGGAATTCTCCACAGGGGGAAGTTCAATTTTCCCCCTTTCTCACCATTCCGCTAAGGGGACTTTGCAAACACTTTTTTATTCACTGTTCAAATCACTCTGGGATTTATGAGGGGATCATTTTGGACAAACCTACAAAATCTTATGCCCTACTCAATCTTTCATGTACTTATGGTGTTCAATTAAGCTGCCCACATAAGTTATATTAGGAAATGCACTAGTCAAAATATAAATTTTGTACCAAATAAACATTTCTTGCTTTTGCCTTACACATAAAAGTTTTAAAATATGAATTACCATCTATTTTCAACAACCTGCAATATTGGCATTCCATTGTTCATCCTCATGCAAAAACAGCTTTTAATTTGTACATTTAGTCACTATCATTGTACAAGCTAGGCATTCCTAGATTATACCATCTCAGTCTTTATCGTCTTTCTTTCCTTCTGATTTCATTTGTGCCCCCAGCCTTCCTCCCTCTATCATTCTCACATACAGCTTCATTCAGTGTTCGAACATTATTGTATTACAATAGTATTGTGCTAACCATTTCTGAATTTTACAATCAGTCCTGATCCACAATCTGTATCCCTTCTGTTCCAATTACCCAATATCCACCCTATTTCTATCTCCTGATGGTCTCTGTCCTTAAATGAAATTCTCCAAGTTCATTCACTAATGTTAATTCATATCAGTGAGACCATACAGTATTTGTCCTTTTGTTTCTGGCTAATCTCACTCAACATAACGTCCTGAAGGTCCATCCATGTTGTTACATACTTCAAAGCTTTATTTTGTCTTACAGCTGCATAGTATTCCATTGTATGTATATATCAGTTTGTTTAGCCACTCATCTGTTGATGGACATTTAGGCTGTTTCCATCTCTTGGCAATTGTAAATAATGCTGCTATAAACATTGGTATGAAGATGTCTGTTTGTGTTCTTGCCCTCATGTAGGTACCTAGCAATAGTATTGTCGGATCATATGGCAATTCTATACTTAGCTTCCTGAGGAACTGCCAACTGCTTTCCAAAACAGTTGCACCATTTTACTTCCCACCAGCAGTGGATAAGTGTGCCTCTTTCTCCACATCCTCCCCAGCACTTGCCATTTTCTGTTCTATTGATAATGGCCATTTTGGTAGGTGTGAGATAATATCTCATTGCGGTTTTGATTTGCATTTCCCTAATAGCCAGGGAATTAACTGTAACTACTTGTTGAAGAGTACTTTGAAAACTATTTCTTTTTTCTTTCTTTCCTTGTATATGTGTTATTTTATACAATAAAAAAGTTAAAAAAGGGATAAAAATGAATAAATAATACCCATGCCAAACTCTGAAATCTGATCTACAACTAATTGTTGTTTTGAGGTACTTTGAAATGTACTGCTTTTATGAATTTATGTTACTTAAAGAAAAGAAGGAATATAACAGAGAAGAAAGGATTTAACAAATGAGTATAACTGCTAAATCATTATATTGATATTTCTGCTGGTCTCCAGTGTCTTGGAACAGCAAGGAGAAAAAACAAAAAAATCATGGAACTATAATCCACACTAAACTTTAAAATTAGTTCTATAACTATTTGTTAAGATGTACTTGAAAATTTATTTTTTTTGTATATATGTTATATTTCATAATAAAAAAAGTTCCAAACAAAACAAAACAAGTTGGACAAAACCATCATACAAAAAAAAGAATAAAAAATGCGAGGGGATAAGGGGTCGAAAATTGGGTTGATTAAAATACTAGTGGTCAATAGAGAGAGGAGTATGAGGTATGGGATGTAAGAGTTTTTTATGTTTTATTTATTTTTTTGGAATGACGCAAATGTTCTAAAAATGATCATGGTGATAAATATACAGCTATGTGATGATATTGTGAGTCACTGATTGTACACTATGTATGGACTGTATGTATGTGAAGATATCTCAATAAATAAATAAATATAAATATACATATATATATACACACACACACAAATGATCAGAGAAAAACAAGTGCTAGTGAAAATGTGGAAAAGAAGATGTACCCATTCACTGTCAACAGGGAAACTAAGAAGTGCAGCCCCTTGGAGATAGTGTGGTGGTTACACAGGAGGTGAGAGGTGGGGTTGTCATGATCCTACAACCCTGTTGCTCAGTATATGCTGGAGGATCTGAGTGTGGGGACATGAATGAACATTTGTAGACAGAGTTTATGGCGGCCGTGTTCACGATTCATAATGGATGGAGGTGGCCGAAGGGTACAACAACTGACGAATGGAAGGGGAAGATATGGTGTGTATATATAATGGGCTACTGAGCAGACACAAGAAGGAATGAAGTTGTGAGGCACACAACTAGGTGTAAGAACCTTAAGGACTGTATGTTGAATGAAATGTCAGAAACAAAAAGACAAATATTATCATGCCTCACTCATATGGACTAACTATAATATAAAAACTCAGTGAACTGAAGTCAAGAGCTTGGGTTATCACGTTGGGGCGCATTGTAAATGGCCCTAGATTGTAAGCTCTTATGCAGTCACATATATTCAGGAGCTGTAACTGTTATTTCTAAATTCTGAGATACTGAGCTGCTTGTATATAACCTGGTCAGTTCCAGAAACTTCAGGTATAATATGAAACCTGAGACTCAGACTTAGAGCTCTGAAGCTATGAAAGTCAGCACTACTCTATATAGGAATTGTTTATAAAGTTGAAAAAGGGATCAGACTCCAAATAGAGATATGAAGAAAGTTGATTTGGATAGGACTAAGGTAGATCAGAATACACAGTTAAGGATGATACGGTCCATATTTTAAAACTTTGACTTCTGTGTGAGACCAAAGGGAGAAATGTTTATTTGGTGCAAAATTTATATTTTGGGTAGTGCATTACCTAATTTAACTTGTATGGTCAGGTTAGATGAACACCGTAAGTACATGGAATCTTGAATAGGATGTGAGATTTTGTTGGTTTGTCCAGGTTAGTGTGATGTCCCAATATATTTGAGAGTAATTTGGGCAGAGTGCTGCTTTGAAAAGATGTGTGTCCCCTAGAAAAGCCATGTTTTAATCCTAATCCCATTTTGTAAAGGCAGCCGTTTCTTCTGTTGTTAAAATGGATTAGGTGATGACATGTCTCCACCCATTTGGGTGGGTCTTGATTAGTTTCTGAAGTCCTATAAAAGAGGAAACATTTTGGAGATTGGAGATTCAGAGAGCAGAGCAAAATGACATAGCCACGAGAAGCAGAGTCCACCAGCCAGCAACCTTTGGAGATGAAGATGGAAAAATGCCTCCCGGGGAGCTTCATGAAACAGGAAGTCAAGAGAAGAAGCTAGCAGATGACGCCGTGTTCACCACATGCCCTTTGAAATGAGAGAGGAACCCTGACCATGTTCACCATGTGCCTTTCCAGATGAGAGAGAAACTCTGACTGTGTTTACCATGTGCCCTGCCACTTGAAAGAAAAACCCTGAACTTCATCGGCCTTCTTGAACCAAGGTATCATTTCCTGGATGCCTTTGGTTGGACATTTCTATAGATTGTTTTAATTGGGACATTTTCTCAGCCTTAGAACTGTAAACTAGCAACTCATTAAATTCCCCTTTTTAAAAGCCATTCTGTTACCGGTATATTGCATTCTGGCAGCTAGCAAACTAGAACAGGCAGTGAATAAGGAAGTATTTGCAAAGTCCCCTTAGGGGACTGAGGAGAAAAGAAGAAATATTCAACTTCCCATTTGGAAACTTTCTCATATTCTCACAAGCAGTGGGGACAACCAAATCAATGGCTGAGCCCTCAACCTTGGAATTTATCCCTATTAAACTTATTCTTGCAAAGGATAGGCTAAGCCTATTTAAAACTAGGACTAAGAATCTCCCCCCAGAGAACCTTTTTTGTTGCTCAGAAGTGGCCTCTCTCTCTGTAAAGCAACTCAGCAGATGAACTCATTGCCCTCTCCCTCTACGTGAGACATGACTCCCAGTGGTGTAAATCTCCCTGGCAATGTGGGACAGAACTCTCTGGATGAGCCAGGACCCAGCATCAAGGGATTGAGAAAACCTTCTTGACCAAAAGGATGAAGAGAAAAATGAGACAAAATAAAGTTTCAGTGGCTGAGAGATTTCAGAATCAAAAGTTTACCTTGGAGGTTATTCTTATGCATTATATAGATATGCCCTTTTAGTTTGTGATGTCTTGGAGTAGCTAGAGGGAAGTACCAAATTGTTGAGCTGTGTTCCAGTAGCCTTGATTATTGAAGATGACTGTATAAAGATAGAATTTTAAAAATATAACTGTGTGATTGTGAAAACCTTGTGTCTGATGCTTTTTATCCAGGGTATGGATAGATGAACAAAAACATATGGATAAAAAATAAGTAAATAATAGGGGGGATCAATGGTAAAATTAATTAGGGAGATGGAAATACTAATGGTCAATGAGAGGAAGGGGTAAGGGTTATGGTATATATGGGTTTTCTCTTTTATTATTATTATTTTTTTCTGGAGTGATGCAAATATTCTAAAAAATGATCATGGTGATAAATACACAACTATGTGATGATACTGTGAGCCACTGATTGCATACCATGTATGGAATGCATGTGTATCAAGATATGTCAATAAAAAAATTTTTAAAAAAGAGAGAGAGATTCCCAATAGTGAAGTAAACAAAATATTCTTTCTAGCAGAGAAACAACTTTACATTAAAAATGAATATAAACTGAATTTATATAAACATATTAACACCAAGCATTTATTTATAAGTTTTTGACATAATTTTGGCCACAATTGTTTTGACTATCTCTCATTATTGAGATTGGTATTGAGATGTTAAAAAATTGAAAGTTGAAAAAAAAGGGCAGGCAACAGTTGCTCAGTGGCAGAGTTCTCGTCTGCCATGCCGGAGACCCAGGTTCGATTCCTGGTGCCTGTCCGTGTAATAAAAAAATGAAAAAATAAAATTGAAAGTTGAACTTTTCTTAGAATAAGTTCCAATAGTTTTGCAAATGTTCTCAAATATTAACTAACAGAATAAAATACTGCATTACCATATGCCATACTTAAATAAATATCATTATAAATAAGAAAAAACAAACAAACAACTATGATTACTGAGAAAATTCTTAGAATCCAGAATTAAATTTTTTCATAAATGGTGTGCTATCACTCAAAAACCAGGTATATGACAGTTAATCTAAGGCTTAGGGTGAGGCTTAGATTACATTTAAAAGCTTATGGAAGAGGAAACAGTATTCACAGAGGAAGTAAAGGATGGAAGCAGGTATCAGCAGAATTCCCTTGTCAGGGCCAGGGCTGAATAAACACTCAGCAATGACTCTACCTCCTCACCTCCTCTGTACAGGCTACACCCTGGGTTGTCTTCTCCCTGAGTTTCTATGTCTTTCCTTTCCTTCCTTCATCCTTCTCTTAGAATCAATAGCTGTACCTCACTGAAGTTATCACAAAAGCAAACAACAGAGTACGTGGAGTAAGCCCAAGAGATTCCCAATAGTACCTCAAAGCCCTTCCTTGGGACTACTGACTGTTGCTACTTGTTCTAGTTTGCTAGCTGCCAGAATGCAATATACCAGAAATAGAATGACTTCTAAAAAGGGGAATTTAATAAATTGTTAGTTCTAAGGCTGAGAAAATGTCCCAGTTAAAACAAGTCTATAGAAATGTCCAATCAAAAGTATCCAGGGAAAGATACCTTGGTTCAAGAAGATCGATGAAGTTCAGGGTTTCTCTCTCAAGTGGAAGGGCACATGGCGAACAGTCAGAGTTTCTCTCTCATCTGGAAAGGCACATGGTGAATATGCTCAGGGTTCCTCTCTCATCTGGAAGGGCATGCGGCAAAACACGGCATCGTCTGCTAGCTTCTTCTCCTGGCTTCCTGTTTCATGAAGTTCTCCAGAAGGGATTTTCCTTCTTCATCTCCAAGGCGCTGGCTAATGGACTCTCTGCTTCGTGGTGCTGCAGCATTCTCTGCTGTCTCTGAATCTCTCATTCTCCATAACGTTTCCTCTTTTATAGGACTCCTGTAAACCAATCAAGACCCACCCAAATGGGTGGAGACATGTCGTCACCTAATCCGGTTTAACAACCACTCTGATTAAATCACATCTCCAGGGAAAGGATCTGATTACAGTTTCAAACATACAGTATTGAATAGGGATTATTCTGCCTTTATGAAATGGGATTTAGATTAAAACATGGCTTTTCTAGGGGACATACATCCTTTCAGACCAGCACAGTCCTGTTACCCACTCCAAACCCCTATCCCTATCCTTGGTGTTACTCTCAGAACAGGACTGAATTTTAGTTTCCAGCGTAACCAAGGCAAATTTGCTGCAGGCCTTACAATGAAGAGTAACAAAGCACAGGCTTCAAGAACAGCAAAATCAACTACAAGACATCCAAAAATGTTGTTGGGCTCTCTGAAATAAGAGAATATAAATACTAATCCAGGGAAGCAACTACAAAGGCCTGTAAGTAGGTAATCTGAACAAGGGCCAGAAATTGAAGCTACCAGAAGAGAACTCATCAGTAACGTCAAGGAAAACATCCTATGGCATCAACCAGCCCATTATGACAGAGTGAAAAAAGACACATCACAAAACCAGTAAAAAGAAATTTTGATTATCTGTTTCTCTATTTAGAAGAAGCCTAAGAAATTTCAAATCTCTTAATGTTCCAAAATATCCATATAAGACGAAGTAGGGCAAATTGGATAGCTGTTAGAAAAATTAGTCCTACTCAGTCTATAATATGTATTTCTTCAGGTAGCGTAATAGATAACTGAGTGTATTAATTCATATTACTGGATTCTACAAGAAAAGCATCACTTGATCTCTACTTAAGGGTTACACAAAAGGCTTAAATACAGATCCACTCTGCTTCTACCCACTCCTGCCCCAACCCCAAGCAACCTTTAAAAAGCTCAAGGGACAAAATGAAGTTTCTTCCAACCCCATTCAATGTTTCTACAGTATTCAACTATTGAAACTATTAGACTTGGATGATAATTTAATGAAATAATTAACAATCCTACTTACCTTGGTTAAATGTTCTTGAGGAGTGGGCACTGGACTTAGCTCACAATTTGAAAAGATATCCCCCTCCCTTCTTACATCCAAAATAAGTTGTGCCACATAATTTTCCTGAAATCGTGTCCTTTTTCCCAAAGCACCTGAAAAAATACATAAATTTCCATCTACTCATTTGCTGATCACATCTACTGTACAATCAAAAAGAGTAGTATTCTCATAGTACTTTAGAGTTTATAAAGTATCTCCCATTTCACATAAGAGAAATCTAAGGCCCAGTGATATAAGATTTTAAAGCCAATAAACTATGGTAACAGGAGGACTCAAGCTCCGAATTTTTGCCACTAGATTCCACGTACGTATATGCATCAAACTACCTTCCTTCTCAAAAAAGAATAACTCATTAAGTATCATAGGTAGAAGAAATATTATTATTTCCGTGTAACAGATGAATAAACAAGCACTAAGATATAATCGCTTGCTCAAGATCACTATCAGAGCCAGAGCTTAAGGTCAGCATCTTCAAGTTCTAAACCCCACAGTCTTTCTTTCTATTACATTATCCAGCTGCATGTGACATGAAATATTTTCATCATGCATTTGAAGTATCTTGCTGCAGGACAGCTGAAACAAAGATCAAACATCCATTTTTTGGCAAGGATAAGATTACAAAAACCCTTGAATGTCGGTGTAAGGTGCCTGGATTTTATTCTGTGATGAGTCTGGCTCTAAGATCTGCATCAACCTTTTAAACATGTTATGCTAAAAATAGTTCCTGAGACACTTCAATACTGTTTGCTTTTATATAGTAAGGCTACAGTTGAATGGAAAAATATAATAGTCTAGTTCTAATTTTATATTTGTGAGTACCACATTTACAATTTTAAGTTCTTCATCCTTAACCTGGAAAGAACATATCAAGACTGGCTAGTAAAGACTCCAATAGTTAAAGCTGAATATACAGGGTACTGTGCCATTAAGCTCTTGAAAATAGTACCAAAAGAGTCTTCTATGACAAAAATATTTTACACCATGACTTCTGAAACTAACCTCACAAGTTATATTATATATAACTATATTTTCAAATACAGACAATACTCCAACTTAAAATAGACATTGTTCCAAAAGTTATAAGTTGGATATTAATTTTCTTCAGGTAATGTAATAAAAGGTGGCTAAGATCCCAGAGCAGTCCACAAAATCATATTTATTCACAATATATCTGAAAGATTTTATTCATAGGACTAGCTCAATAAGAAGCACAGAACTTGGGAGCTTGTGAATGGTCCTTAGAGATAATCTACTTCTAGCCCAGAGAGGACAAATAGATCCCATTATTGCAAATTTCCCAGTCTGAACTGAATACCTATTGTGCCAGGCAGCTCTCTAAGGCATGGAAGAAATATTAAGCAGATAAAACATTCAAAATTTCTACCCTTAAGGAAGAAAAAATGAAATTAAAATAAAAAAGCAGGTTGGAAGCAACACCTTTACAAGACACTGAGAGAGGAACTAAGACTACGAGCCAGGAGAGGGCTCAGGAGGCCCACACACCCAGAATCAAATGGTGAAAAGATCATTTGAATGCTGCCTGGCTGCTCTATATTATCAAGATGTCTAGCTATGTTAGAATAATAAAGGGCCTTCTTTATTGAAATTATGCCTCTTGCATAATTTAACATTTGTTCTAAAACAATGAATTTTTAAATAAAATCTTTAAAACCTATTTTTATAAAGCAAAATATAGGACACAGAAAACCAAATGCTGGCTTGCAACACACCAAACTGCCAGTGTATATGGTGGTTTTACCATAATAATAAAATAAATTATCCAACAAAAGGTAAAAAAGGTCTTACCTGTCAAGTTTATTTGTAATTTGCTGATGTCTTTAGCAAAAGTGAACTGATCTTCTGCTTTTTTATACTCATAATAATACAAAAATATATATGCACATTCTAGATGGAACTGAATAGCCAAATATCGACCCAAGTCATCTAGAAACAGATTCTCTAGTTTCATCACTGCAAGAAAAAAGATGAAACATTAAAAACCGTGATGAGAATAAAGACACATTCTTAATGAGAAAAATGCTGAACGTCTAATATGTAAAGTATATATTACATAGCCCTGCTCTTAAAGCATTTTAAAACTAGATGGTGAGTAACACACATATAATAGTATATAGAGGAGTTGGGCAGAAATGCCTATAGCTAAAAAAGCATATAGTAAGTACTTTGCCTTATGGTGAACTGATATTCAAATGGGTCTGAAAAAGAAAGGCGAAATTTTTCTATAAACTTCCAGCCCTTAAAGAGATTCTCTGGCCTCAAAAAGAGAATAAACTAAGACATCCATGTCTCACCTCAAAAGAACCTCAAAAGGCAGAGAGGCACCAAACATGGCCTTCTCACTGTGAAAATTCTTCAGTGAATTTTCACCATGAAGCCCATTCTCAACAAAAGCTGGATCTTTTTTTTTCCTTTTGTCTGCCGTTATTTCTAACTTTCTAGCCATTACTCTCAGAAATATAATAACCTCTTATAATCAGAGTACAATCACGAGTGACATAATTTTGCTCGGTTGTTTCAATAACAGAAAAGAAATCTTCCCTAGAGATTCTGGCTTCAAACATACATCAAAAGATGTGAAACCCGGCTGAGGTTTTAAAAAATTTCTTTCACAAATGTCAGAGAAAGGTCATTTCTGAAATTAGGTATACCCATTAAATTATAGCAGCTCATATAGTTCTAGAAAAGACCATCAAATTTAAAGTGCCCTAATAACACCTAAATGAATCACACAGATGACGATAGTTTATAACATGCCTACCTATATATATGTATGTATGTATCATTTCAGTTGGCTTTGATCTCATACTGCTGTGTTTTCTCTGTATCTTGTGTTCAGAGAGCAAAAACAAAGTAGGGGGATAAATCCCAACTATTTTGTTTTTTAAGAACTAGCTTAATCTTCAGATTCCAACAACATGATTGATTTTCTTCCCAATAAAAACATCTAAAGAGATACATTTTTAAAATATTAATATATTTCTATGTAAATGGTTGTGCTGTCAACAAAATAAGGAGTCCTCAGAGAATGAGAACTGGAATCTTAGGAAGTAAGCATGCACTGAAGTCATATTTTGCCCTGGAGTTATGTACCAACAACCAAGAACCTTAGGGTTCCATTTTGATGGCTGCAAGAAGTACCAAACACAGAAGATAAGACCTGGGCCCAACCAAAATAGGTAATTAGCAGGAGACTTCCATATAAAGCTGGAATTCAAATAATTATATTTTCAATGTAAGGTTAAATAGGATACAAGTCTGCTACACAGAAGAGGGCAGCAAGAAAAGTGGCAATGGACTGAGGGAAATTTTTATAAAAACCAGCCTGCTTTCACACAGGTTTGCTGACCAAATTTAGGCCATGTAGTCCAAAAAAAATCTCAAATCAAGAAATTGAGGTTCCCAGAGAAGCAGCAAAAACAACACAAATCCTATTCTGGAGGGGATACAACTTCAATCAGGAGTCAGAGGCTTCCCACAGATAAATTTTCAAGAAAGATGAGCTCACAGCAAAACAAATACACAACAAAGAAAATAAAGTACCAATACCTGAAAGATAGCAGAAACTACAAAGCCAGACAGACCCTCAAAGCCTTCAGAGAATGGAATTACCAGATTCACGATATGAAATGCTTAATAGGTTTCAAGAAATAAAAGGCTAGAAAATATGAGCAGGGAAGTATAAAAATTAACCAGCCCACAACTTCTAGAACAAATAAAAAAATTTAACCAAGCAAACTGAGAAATAAACCAAACGAATTTCTAAAACTTTTAAAATTAAAATTTAAAATTGAATGGACAATTTAAACAACAGACTAAAGAACTAGAAGACAGACTGAAATAGTTTTGCAGAATGCCCCATAAGGAAACAAAGAGATAGAGGATAAAGGAATTAAAGAATGTTAAGTATGCAAAAGAGAGGACTAAACAGGTCTAATTTAAGATCTAGAAGGAAAGAATAAATAATGAAGAAGAGACAATATTTGAAGGTACAATAACTAAGAATTTTCCAGAAATGTGAAAAGACACTGAATCTCAATCAGAAAGCAACAACGAATTTCTAGCAAGATAAAGAAATTCATTACTATTCCCATCAAAGATGAACTAAATAACCCTAGTTATTTAGGGTTTTTGACTACAAAACAGAAGACCTTAAGAATAATAAAAGAATAAAGGCAGACTACCCTCAAAAAAGCAACTGGGTAGAAAGAACACTGGCCTGCATACTGGAGACCTGGGTTCGATTCCTGGTCCATGCATCCCACCCCACCCCCAAAAGAGCAACTGGGCCAACAACTGATTTTTTAATATCAATACTAGAAATCAAAAGAAGGCAGAACAATATTTTCATGGAGCTAAGAGAAGAAAACAATGAACTTTAAATCCTTTAGCCAATGATTTAAGAATAGAGGCAAAATATATTTATGACATTCCAAGCAAAAAGAAACAGAGAGTATATCACCAACATCTGCTCATTAAAACAAACACTAAAAGAATATGGTTTCCAGGTAAAAAAAGAAAATGATTCCAGTTAAAAAAGATCTGAGATGCAAGAAGAAATGTGAACAAAGATATGGATAGATATATAATCCTAAACAATAATCAAATAATAAAAACATCTAATTTGTAGAATTTAAAGAAAAAAATAGAACTAAAATACTAGATAGTAATAGCATACTGAGTGGAGTGATCAGAATGAATGTATTCAAAAATTTTTATTCTGTTCCATGTACAGTAAAGATATTTATTAACTTTAGACTTTAAAGTGTGATGTTAAAATATCCAGGATAAAATTTAAAGGACTAGATATAGACCTTCAAAATTAATAAGGGGAGAAAAAAAGGAATGAAAATTTTAAATAAAAGTTATGATCAAACCAAAACAATTTAAAAAATAAATACAGTAGCAGAGAGGCTGGAGGGAACTGCCTGAAAATGTAGAGCTGTGTTCCAGTAGCCATGTTTCTTGATGATGATTGAACAATGATATAGCTTTCACAATGAGACTCTGTGAATGTGAAAACCTCGTGTCTGATGCTCCTTTTAGCTACTATATCAACAGAAGAGTAGAACATATGGAATAAAAATAAATAATAGGAGGAACAAATGTTAAAATAAATTTAGTTTGAAATGCTAGTGATAAATGAAAGCAAGGGGTAAGGGGTATGGTATGTATAATCTTTTTTTCTCTATTAT
>PVIY010018891.1:0-46810 GCA_004026745.1 Myrmecophaga tridactyla | reverse complement strand
TGGACTTTGACAGTGTAAATTGTGAAAAGTGAACTGGAAGAGGTTTTTTGGGAGCTTAGATAGGAAATGTCTTATTTTCTGAAGTATTAAAGAGCTGGCCTGAGCATGTTCTTATGCCGAAGATTTCAGTTCTATGTTGAGAACTGTTATATGGTAAGACTTCTTCAGTGTAATTTTTGAGGCATTTAGGAAGTTATCTCCCCAGAACAGTAAAGCAGTGTTGTTATAGTAATCTGTTGAGGTATTTGGAGTTCTATAGAGGACCCCTTTTAGGGATATTGTGTTGAAGAGTAAGCTATGATTTCAATATGTTGTATCTAGGTGTCCTAATAGAGTAGCTTTGGGATCCTGAGATAAATGTATGAAGCAGAGTCAGACTTTATCCAGTAGGTTGGTTGTGGTCCATGTTGGTATGGGAGTTTCTGGAAAACTTTGTGTTTGAAGGTCTTCAATCCCTAGTAGAGGGAAGTTTATTCCTGGGAGTGTTCTATTACTGAAAGGAATTCTAAATCCATGGTACTGAGATGTTATGGTGAGAAGAGTTTCTGGACTTAAGGGGAAGACAGAGAGGAATAGAGAGGTGGTGTAGTGGCATTTGGACAGATCGGGAGTTGGTTTGATTAGCTATTTGGGCGATGCCTTGGATAGTGGAGATCAAAGGGTGATAGGGTGTGGTATCAGTTAGTGTAATAAGGAGTTTCATTATTTGTATTATATTGATTGATTTCATATTTTAAGCCACTCAGTAATTTGTTCCCAGGTGAAATCTGTTAGGTCACCCTGTAGGTATGCTTTCCAGAGAAAGATTAAGAAGCCATTCTGTGCATGGTACAAGAGAGATTTCAGCTATGAGATTAAGGACTACAGAGTAGAAGGTGTCAGGAGTTACTAGGGGGACATAAAAAGTGATTGATTCCACCCTTTGGGGAGGACACAGAGTTGTGTAAGAGTAAAAAAGATAATGAAGATTATTGAAGAAAGAAGAAAAGTAAGAATGTATATCCTTGGTCAATGGCCACAGAAGAGGGGTGGTATAGGGTGTGAGGGTTTTTTTGTTTTTGTTTTTGTTTTTCGTTTTTGCATGGGCAGGCACCAGGAATCAAAGGTGTAAGGGTTTTATATTGTGGTAGAGACTCACATCTTTAATGCATAGGGTTCTCTTTCCTCTGGAATTTGTGACAGCTTTAGTTTCAGTGGTGCAACTGGTGCACTTCTGGAACAGAGGCCTTCAGAATCTCCACTGTCAGATGGTGCTTTCTTAAGTTTAGAAGTGTGGAACCAGTTCCAGAAGCCTTCGGAATCTTCACTGTCAGATGGTACTTTCTTAAGTTTAGCAGTTTGGAACCAGAGAGCCAGTCCACATCATTTGGCTGCAGTGGGGGTAGTAAGAAGAAGTTGATAGGGGCCTGACCATTGGGGTTCTAATAGTTTTTCAGTTTGGTGGTCTTTTAGTAGGACCCAGTCTCCGGGCTCAAGAGGTGGTATTAGTGGGGGTACATCTGGGGTTTGGGAAAACCTTTGTCTGCATGTTGTCTAAGGAGGTGTCAGGTAAGGTTAAGGGTTGGGATATGACCTCCTAAGGGGAAGGAAGGTGAGGGAAGTTTCCTAGGAGGAAGGGTCTCCCATGCATAAGTGCAAAGGAGGTAAGGAAGGAGACAGCTCATAGGGTGTTATGTATGCATGCAAGAGCTAGTGAAAGTAGAGTGATCCAAGTTTCTTTTGCTTCTATGCTTAGCTTAGTTAGGTGTGTTTTGAGGATGGAGTTGGCTTTCTTTACTTTTCCTGATGACTGGAGATGATAGGGAATATATAGATGCCATTGGATCTTTAAGGACTGGGTGACTTTTTATGTAACCAAGAAATGAAGGCTGGACTGTTTTCTGACCACAGGGTGGAAGGTAGGCCAAAGCATGGAATAATATCAGTGAGGACTTTGGTTACTTCTATTGCTTTCTCAGACCTTGCTGGGAAGGCGTCTATCCAGTCTGAAAAGGTGTCTATTAGAGGGAGTAGATATCTGTGACGGTGAACAAAGGCATGTGAGTGAAATCTGTTTGCCTATCTTGTCCAGGTATCTGTCCCCTAGCTTGGTGTGTGGAGAAGGAAAGCATAGGTTTGCTTCTTCCTTGAGGAGAAGTTCGGCTACAGATAAGGCACTGGTAAGTAATGTTTTGAAGGGCTAAAGTTAAACTAGGGCATATAATTAGAAGTATGAGGAATTTTGAGAATGTATTGACTCCTACACATAAGGCAGTATGAAACTGTTAGAGAATTTGCTTGCGTTGTGAGGTAAGGAAAATTAACCTTCTTTCTAATGTTAGCCATGTTCCTTCCCATATTGTGCCTGCCTCTTTTAGAGATTGTATTTCTTTAGGTGTGTATTTAGGGACAATAGTAGGGATGGCTAGGAATTGGTTTTCTGGTATCTCCATGTTTGCAGCCTTTTTTGCTACTTTATTGGCCTTTTTGTTTCCTTGGACAATGTCAGAGGAGGACCCCTGAAATCCTTTACAGTGGATGACTGCCACTTGAGTTACTTCTTGGGCTTTTTGTAAGAGATTAGTAATTAGGTCAGCATTGGTAATGGGGGACCCTTTACTCATGAGGCACTCTCTTTCTACCCAAATGGTTGCATGTGAGTGCAAGACATAATAAGCATAATGAGAGTCAGTGTATATATTGATGCTTTTCTTTTGAGCTAGTGACTCGTATTAGTGCGATTAACTCGGCCTGCTGGGAGGCTGTTCCCAGAGAAAGGGGTTTTGCTTCTATCATTTGTGTATGTGAGACAACACATATCCTGCTCTCTTTTTTCCTGTGTTTATGAAGGAACTACATCGATAATCCAGGTTTCATGAGGTTTAGGTAGAGGTGTTTCTGAGATATGTGGGAAAGGGGAGAGGAAGTTAGAGAGGATTTCAGGGCATGAATATGGATTATGCACAGTTGTAGGAAGTGGAAGGAGAGTGGCAGAGTTGATGGTAGAACAGTGGGAGACAGCAAGGTGGGGAGCTTGCAGTAATGTAAGGAATGCTTGTTGAAGTTGGGAGGGGCATAAGAATTTTTCTGTCTGGTTATACATAATATCAGTGATGACATGGGAAAAGTATAATGTGATGGGCTGGAAGTAAGTTGGTTTTTGAGCTTCAGTAGTGAGGACAGTTGCCATGGCTAGTACTCTAAAGCACGTAAGCTACCCTCTGGCTGTAGGGTCTAATTGTTCACATAGGTATGCTGTAACTTAAATCTTGGCCGGATTTTTGTCCTAGGAGACCTAGAGCAATTTCCCTGCCTCTTATCAGTATAAAGGGTGAAGGGTTTGTTAAGGTTAGGCAAAGTGGGAGCTGGATCACTGATGAGGGTCTGCTTTAAAGAAACTGCTAATTTGTTTGTTAGGTGGTAGAGTCCTTTATTGCTTTGTATATAGAGGCCTGGCCAGGAGTCCGAAGTTGGGGACCCAGTTCCTGAAGTATCTGGCTAGCCTGAGGAAAGAAAGGAGCTTTTGTTTCATTGTGGGGGTTGGCATAGAGTTGATTAGGGTTTGTCTGTCAGGTGCCATTGCTTTTTCAAAGGGAGTTGGGGAAAATGAGATCTGGGCTTCTTGTATTGTTATACAATATCTGAGGCCTCCTAAGTGGTTGAGAAGCTTAATAGTATGCTGTTGGGAGTTTAGGAAGGAAGGCCTGCTTAGAGGAAGGTCATCCACATATTGCACAAGGGTAGAAGGAAAGAGGTTAACTTTGTGAGGTCACAGGCTAGAGTCTATCTGAATAAATGAGAACTGTCTCTGAACCCCTGCAGGACAACTGTCCAGTTTAATTGTTGAGAAATGCCTGTGTTGGAATCAGTTCAGGCAAATGCAAACAGATTTTGGGAATTGGGATGCGAGGGGATGGAGAAGAAGGCAACTGTTAGGCCTAGGACTAAGTAATAGTGTTAGATGGAATTAGCAACAGGAGTATATAGGGGTTTGGGACAATGGGGTGGAGAGGAACAGCCTGATTAATGATGCAGAAGTCTTGAACTAGCTGGTATGTCCCATTTGGCTTTTCAACTGGTAAATGGAGGTATTTTAAGGAGAAATGGTTGGTTTTAAGAGTCCCACTCATGAGAGGGTGTGCCAGTTTGAATCTGTGGTGGACCCCAGAAAAGCCATGTCCCTTAATCCTCATTCAATATTGCTGGATGGGAGGGGGGGTGGAATTAAGGAGAATATGGAACATCACTTCACTTGTTGAGATGGCAGCAGTAATTGTCAAAATCTAGAAGAATTTGTGTATCAAGGGTTCCATTTTTGGCCAAACTGACCCAATATCTAATTTATACTGTGGCCAGTCAGTATTGCAATAGAAAATTAATCTCTTAGGTCTTTAATCAGCAGCAAGACTAAGGACTTAAAGATTTTAAAGTAAGCAACCCAAAGGGGTGTCATGGAGAGGTCATGACTGCCGTTTCCCATGATGGTGGATAGGGTAAGGAGAAATTCTTGCTCCTAGACAGCTTAGAAACAATCAAGAGGGCAGTCCCCCCTTGAGAATCTCCAAACCCCAGTGAGTAAATGGAGGAGTGGATGGAGGCATCACCATCTCACTCTCTCCTAGTGTCCTGGACCCCCAGCAAGGGCAGCTCTCCCCCAGCACTGGGATGTTGAGATGCGTTGTCCTGGACAGGGGAAAAAGAGTGTTGGATAGAAAAGGGGAGGTTGTTTTCTCCATACCCCAAGATGATTTACTGGTGTTGGTGCTGAAGTCAGAAAGATGGGTTCCATTCCCTCCAATGGAGGGTTCTTCTCCATTCCTGGTCCCAGGTTTCAGCACCAAAATGATAGGTTTTTCCACCAGGAAGGAGAAGGAGAGACCATAACTCAATCAAAGGAGCTTTATTGCAGAGCTGTGTGCAAGTGGACTGAAGCCTACAATGGCAACAGCCTGAGCAGGGGAAAGGGTACAGCTTATACAGGTTGGTTGGTGGGACGTTTAGCTTGAACATGGGTAGTTGGCAGGTTTTTATTGGTTGGTTTAGAAGTAGGGTCTAAGTGGGGAGTAATCACAAGCTGTAGCTATGGGGGCTGTAATTGCCAGTGGGTTGGTGTCAGATAAGAGGAGCTACTGCAAGATTGTTGCAGACAGGGTGTGGATGCAATGATAATCATGCAACTGCCACATGAGCTGGGGCAGGTTTGGTTTTTGCAAGGGGCCTCCTGGAAGTTATGGATAGGGGAAGTTTCTTGGAATGTTTGCTAAGCGTTGGTTACTTCATGGGGTGGGGTGGGGGTGGGGTTAGCCTAACAATAGCCTCTTGCCAGATTTTCCACCCAGCTAGCTGCTCTTGGGTATTTGGACTAAAAACTTCAATACCACCATTATCAGAGTTTCCAACTTGCAGCCTGCCCTATGGACTTGCCAACTCCATGGTCATATAAGCCAATTCATTATAACAAATGTCTATATTCATTATCTATCTATCTATCATCTGTTTATGTATTTATCCTTCCATCACCTATCTATCATCTGTTTATCTTTTTATCCTGTTTCTCTGGAGAGTCCTGACAGATATACCGTAACCATTCTATCAGGTATTCATACAACAGATTGATGCTGCCCATAGCCCTAAGAAAACAAAGATATAGAAAGGAGGCTTAATCCTTTTGATGGCCTTAAAGACAACCTAGAAAACCATAAAAGAACTTCAGTGGAGAATATTCAAAATGTCAGGATAGTTTCTCTTTACTTAAGTCTGAAATCAACCCTGTAAGTTGCACAGGAATGTTTTCTGTTTCACAGCTGAAGAAACTGATGCCCAGGTGGCTCAATACTTGACTGTAGTCACGTGACTAGTGAGTGGAAAAGGAAAGATTTGAAGCCAGGTCTCCTGACTCCATCCCAGAGGACTCTGAAATACACTGAAATGCAGTTCTGGCTCTTCAATTAATTCAAAACTAGAACTGTTTTTCATTATTGGAAGGAAATTGAGGCAAATAACTCCCAGTTGATTTACCTGAATAAGATCAGTTTTTATGTTTCAGCAACATTAATTATTAGGAAAAAGAAAAACAACAACAAAAACAAACAGAAAAATCAACGTTTTGATCATAGATATTTAGTGGGAAAAAAAGAAATGCCACTAATTAAAATACATTCCTCAGTCTTAAGAAATATCTATTTATTTTTTTAAAAATTGAATATTGAAAAGTACGTGTGAGGATGTAGTCATGTGAAATATGTACCCTCTGCTGCCTTGGCTGACCAAAGTCTTTGAGGTCCTTTAAGGAACAATTTAAATTATAATGCCTCTTGGAAATTATATGCAACCACTGCAATTTCACAGGCCCTTGGGGAGATATTGTGTCATGGTTTCTTTTGCCATATTACGTACATTATTTTTTAATTTTGCATAGTTTTTTCATACTCCATCTTAATTCATGTTCAATCACTAAGCCCCAATTTCTTCATATATTAAAAAATAACTTGTTTTCTTTTTTTATTTTAAAGAAAACCCACTGGATAAGATCGTTACGCAGAATGAAGAAAGTATTCTCATAAAATATTTCCTCTAGTCCTTTATATAAGTAAGTTATCAATAAATATTAGTGTTACCAATTATTAACCCTGGTGACAATACTGTGATGGAGTTATTATCCTCATTTTGAGGATAATACATGAGAAAACTTGAGGCCCAGATGCAAAAGACTTCACAGGCACTAAAAGGCAAAGCAAGATCCCAAAGTTATTGAAGTTCAAACTGAAGGGCAAGGGCTCTCCAAGTGTGATGAGAGGAAGACTAGAGCATGTGGGCTGGAGACACATACAAGGGAGAGAGAGGTAAAGGAACGACTACCTGGGGAGGAAGTAGAGGATAGAATGAAGCCTCAGGCCTTCATCCTAAGGATCCTACCTAACCTGCTTCCTATTTCCTTCACCATAACTTATCGTGAAGGAATAATAATAATTAGTATTAATGGCTAACATTTATGAACCTTTGTTATTTGCCAGGTCCTGTCTTGAACACTTTCCCTGAGCTTACCCATTGAATCATCAGTCCCATTTTGCAGATAAGGAAACTAAGGCACACCTGTTGGGAGACAACCAGGACTCAACCCTAGGCAGTCTTACCACAGAAATGGACACTCTGGGTGGGCCACGGTGGCTCAGCAGGCAGGAATGCTTGCCTGTGATGCCAGAGGACCTGAGTTCAATTCCCAGTGCCTGCCCATGTAAAAAAAAAAAAAAGAAATGGACACTCTGATAAGAAGTTGTGCCTGTCATCTCAGAGCTCCAATGATTAGCAAATAGATGGATGATTGGAGAAGTGGACAACAGAGGATTATTAACAGTCCATTTAAAAAGTCAACCTTGTGACTCCTTAGATAGAAACAAACCACTCTTCATATTGCACTTATCTGCTTGTAGGACAGCTTCTGGGAAACTTACTCAGCAGGCTCTTATTTGAGTTCATGGCCCCATTGGGAAAGGAGTGGAGAACATGAAGACAAGAAAAGTGTGTGTTTGAGGCATTTGATTTCTTCCATGCCCAGACAGGCTATTCATTTACTTTCTTATTCAGTCACTGGTGGTATTCCCTCAGTTGAACAAAAATGAGTGTTTAGTTCAAGGTAGGTATTTATAAACTAGTTCCTGAATGAATGGTTTAACTTCAAACTTCCAGGAATCTGGGATTGGAAGCCACCCTTCACCACCGACTCATCATAGGGCCTTGGATGAATAATTTGATCTCTCAGAACCTTTCTAAATGAGGATGATAATAGTTCCTGGTAAGAGCAGTGTGTTATCAGAGGGATGAAGTGCCTAGTCCTGTCCCTGGCAGAACTCAGGACTTGTTTTTTCCTGCTGACTTTGCTCATGCCTGCTTCTTGTCCTTAGAGTATATTAAGGAAGTGCAAAATTAGCATGAAATTCACAGCAGACTCCATGGAAATGGATCACCATTTCACTTAGAGTGTTTATCCTTTAGAGAGTTTACATTCTAATGGTTTGGCTAAATTCTTTGCTCACCTTAGTTGAGCTTTATCTCAAGGGCTAATTTTCATGCTATATATATATATTTTTTTTCAAATTATTCAGAGAACTAAGTTTTGGCTCGAGAAAGCTTTCTGTTCTCATCCAGAAGGAATTAAGCTAGTCACAATCAAATCTTCCCCCATCAATAGCCAATTTAAACCATTATCCCAATTAAATATCATTCTGAAAGCAGTCTTAATCAATCTAGACTTGATAGGCTTCCTAAAAGAAATGCCTAATTACACTCTGTAGAATAAAATGAGTCTGCCTAGTCAACCCTGCATTGACAGGAAGCAGAGAGGATTTGGAAATTAGCAGTCTGAGGACACCCACCAGAGCTCTGAGGTCATGGGGTTAATGCTCACCAGCTCCCCCTCCTCTCCCCCGCCCCACACATACATACACACACGGGTATTGTGAGAGGCATGGAGATAATTCACATAAAGCATTTCTCAGAAGCACTCTGAAGTGAAAATTATAATCATTATCTGTGGAGCACGGCCTTCATGCCACCTGACTTTCATTTTGCCACTCTTTTTCTTTCTCTTGGTATCCTGACTTTCTGTGAACCCAGAGTTTTACTCTCTGGTGCATTCTCGTACAGTAGTGCAGGTTTTTCACTCCATGAAGTTACCGGTTGAGAAGGTCAGTAGAGGTTGGAATCCAGCCCAAATGTTTCCTCTCCCTGCTGGCTGTCTATGGAGTGCTGTCCATCAAAAAGTGAGCCCTTTTCTAATTTGCACAAAACACGTTCGAGCTTTAACATGTCCCTGTCCCTCCTGTATTAGTTTCCTAGGACTGCTGTAACACGTTACTATAAACTCATTGGCTTAAAACAACACAAATTTATTCACTCGTAGTTCTGGAGGCTAGAAGTCCAAAATCAAGGTGTTGCCAGGATTGCATTCCTCTGCTTACCCCATTGTCTCTTCTACTTTCTGACAGCTTCTGTACCTTCACATGGCCTTCTCCTTTATTTGTCTCTGTCATCTTCTTTTTCCTCTCTCTTATGAAGGACACTTCATTAGATTTGGAACCTACCCAGATAATCCAGGGTAATTTCACATCCTGAAAATAATCTTTTCCAAATAAGATAACTTTTATAAACTCTAGGGATTAGGGCTTGATATCTTTGGGTAGCCATTGTCTAATCTACTATGTCTCCCTAAACTTCAGGACAGTGTGGTGGACTGAACATAGTTTTTTAATAGACAAAGTTTGCAAAAACCTCTAAGTCTTAGTGCCACTTGAGAAAAGGAATTTAAACTCTAGCTGAGTTGTTGCAAAACTTGATGAAAATGTATACACTAGGGTTGGCCAATAGAACTTCCTGAGATGATGGGAATGCAGCCAATGCTTCTAAACACAGAACTTGAGATTTTCTGTGCCATGCTTTTCACATCATATTTCTTTGACCTGCTGGGGAGAGGACAAGCATGAGACTTTCAGAGAGTGGCCTACTCTTTCTTCTTAACTGTTGTGACAGCTCGGTTTGCTTGAATATAAGATCTGTTGCCTGATTTTGGGCATTCACACGTTGTGTGACCCTGATGAGCCAGATATGTTCTTGTGACTTTTGATTTCCTACTAATAAAAATAGAAAAGTAATTCTAAATCTCTCTACCTGACAGGGAGACTATTAAAATTAACAAAGCAGTTTTTCTTTTTAAAAATAATTTTATTGAGAAATATCTGCATATATACAGCGCAGACCTATTATACAATCAATGGCTCATAATATCATGACATAGTTGTGTATTTTTCACCATGATCATTTTTAAACATTATTTGTATCACTCCAGAAAAAGAAATTAATAAAAAAAGAACTCATATATCCCAGACCCCTTACCCCTCCCTCTCATTGATGCACAGTATTTCAAACTACCTAATTTTCACCCTTTATCAGTTTTTCCTGAGTAGAAATCTTAAGCTCTTCAGAGAAGAAGGTAGGGAAGGATTTTTAAGTGTGTAGGCTATAAACTAATAAAAGCTACCTTTAAGAGTAAATGGATATGGCTGTAAAAGAAACATTAGTGGCAGACTGTGTTTTAGAGAAATGTCTGCATTAGAATTACATTTTTTTCTGACATTAAAAGTGAGTTGTGTTTATTGAAGAAAATGTTAAAAATATGCAAAAATATAAAGAAGACAAAAAAATGTCTAGATACCCCTTTGATGTATCCACTTATGTCCATTCTAAGTCTCACTAATGTGGTCCAAATCACTGTGATCTTTTACCTGGATTATTGCAGCTGTTTTCTAGCTGAGACCTCTGTCCTCAGTATGGTCTTCCAATACAGACACTGTAATGTTCACACAATTGAGAACTCACTTTTTTTGTCCAAAGTTATTTAATGGCTTCCCATGGAGTTAAATCCCTTAATAAGTCTCTTCCTAGTCTGAAGAGTTTTCTATCTTCTAACAGTATCCTTCTCCTATATGCTATACTCTTTGGTTGAAGCTGTAGAAATACTTTTTAATTCCTTGACGTAGTAGTGTTCTCTCTAGCTGCAGAACCCCCAAAGGTATGTTTTCCATCTCTGAAAGTACTTTACGCACTTACTACATTCATACATTTCCCATCCTTCTTCCATTTCCTACCCATCTGTTATGATTTGAAGCCATTATGTACCCAAGAAAAGATTATGTTCTTAAATTTAATCCATTCTGTGGATGTGTAAGATGTTTTAATGAGTAAGAACTTAAGTTTGATCTACCTCGTTCAGGGTGAATCATAATCCTCTTAGTGGAGACTTTTATAAGAGGATAAAAGATTGAGAGAAAACAGATCCCAGAGAAACTGAAAGGGAAAAGACACAGAAGCTCAGAAAGAAAGCTGCAGACAAAGCTGCAAGAATTTGAAAGCAATGAAACCCAGGAGAGAAGGACCAGCGGACACTGCCATGTGCCTTCCCATGTAACAGAGGAGTACAGGATTGCCCGCCCTTCTTCAGGAAGAAGTTATCCTTTTAATGCCTTGATTTGGACATCTTTCATGGCCTCAGAATCATAAACTTGTAAGTTAATAAATCCCCATTGTAAAAGCCAAACACTTCTGGTATATTGCATTTTTCAGCTTTAGCAAACTAAAACACCGTCCTTCAGGACTTCACTTAAATGTCACTTTGTTCCTGGAAGTCTTCTCTGATTCTTGAATTCTATGTTAAGTGTCCCTCCTCTAGGGTTTCACAGCACAGAGTCATTTTCCTTATCTTCTATTCTATTTGCTGCCCACTTGCACATATCAAATTGCCACTAGATGATAAAATCTCTGAGTGTAAGGATCATGTCTATTATGCAACTGTGTTTCAATGTTTATCATAGTATCTAACACATAGGAAGCATTTGAAAAATACATATCAACTTGATATCGAATGTTAGAAAAATAAGATTATTCCTAAGAATCATGGCACGGTGGTTAAGAGCCTGAACCATAGAACCAAATTGATTGGATTCAAATCATAACTTTGCAACCTACTGATTTTTGACCATACACAAGCTACTTAATCTCAGTGAACCTCAATTTCTGCATATACAAAATGATAATAAAAACAGTGAACAGTATATGCAACCTAAGGTGACCTCCAATGAGTCATGTCCTTAGTATGAGTCCCTTGTCTTGAGCACAGCACAACTTGTGATTTGATTCTAATTAATAAAATACAGCAAGATGATAAAATGTCACTCTCTGGATTAGGTTACATTATATGGCAAAGGAAATAGGATGTCAACCCCATAACCCCATTGAATTCCATAAGATGCTATCTTAGCAGACTTGAATAAGGGAGATTTCCTGCTGAACTTGAAGATGCAAATAGCCATGTTTTGCACTACCTAGGGTGAAAATTACATGGCATGCAGATGTCCTCTAGGAGCAGGGGCAGCCTCCCACTGACAGGCAATAAGGAGCCAGGACTTTCAGTGATAAGGCCACAAATAATCTGATTAACTTCAGAAGCAGATGCTTCCCCAGTTGAGCCTCCAGTTGAGAACCCAGATCCACAAATCATGATTACAGCCTAGGAGATCCTAAACAGAAGACCCGGCAAAGGTCATGCCCAGAATACTAATTAACAAATAGTGCCATAATAAATATTTTTCTAGTTTGCTGCAATGTGATATACCAGAAACAGAATAGCTTTACAAAGGGGAACTTTATTAAGTTACAAGTTTACAGTTCTAAGACCGTGAAAATGTCCCAATTAAAGCAAGTCTATCAAATTAAGACACCAACAAGAGGTTACTTTCACTCAAGAAAGGCCGATGAAGTTCAGATTTTTCCCTCAGCTGGAAAGGGCCATGGTGAACATGGCGACGTCTGCTAGCTTACTCTCCAAGTTCTTGTTTCATGAACATTTTCCTTCTTCAACTCCAAAGGTCTTTGGCTGCATGGGCTCTTGTGGTTCTCAAATCTCTTTCCCAAAATGTTTCCTTTTCTAAAGGATTCCAGTAAACTTGTCAAGACCCACCTGGAATGGGTGGAGTCACATCTCTCTCTAATCAAAGGTTAATACCCACAATTGTGTGAGTCACATTTCCTGTGTGGAGATAACCTAATCAAGTTTCCAACCTACAGTACTGAATAAGATTAAAAGAGCCACAAGATGAATCAGTATTAAAACATGGCTTTTCTAGGGCACATAATCCTTTCAAACCAACTTAATGTGTGTTCTCTTAGGATAATAAGAGTGTGGTAACATTGTATACGGCAATACTAATGCATAATCCATTTCCTATACAATTATTTGGAGAATCAAATCAATTAATAGCCACAACATGCTTAGAACCATTCCTGTCACTTAGTAAGCATATTGTTTGTTAAATAAGAGTAAAATTTAATGCTCTTATCACTCAAAAACATGTAATATCAATATTTTATATATTTTTTCTCATTTTAAATTCCTGTCTGTATATTTTAATAGTCGAAATTGCTGTTTACACAATGTGTCATATACCAAATGTTTATTGTATTAACAACTTACTAATATAGAATTTTTTGGATTTATACATTTTGAGTAACTTTTCCCTATTTTTGAATATTCTAGAATTAAGTCCTTAGGCTCTAGTCCAATTTATAAAACAAGAAAAAGAGGGCTCTCCTACTCTATCCCATTCCAGATTGAGATCACTGATCTTGTCCTTAGAAACAGACCTAATTGCCTAATCCCTTGTTAAGCCTTTGGCCTGGAGATAAATGCTGCATTGTATATATTCTGAACTATAATGTAAATAGTTTATTTCTATTCATTAACATGTGTCTGCCAGGGTTTTGAAGCTGTCTCAGTTCTCTAATATGTCACCAGGAGTAGGTCCATCTTGATATAATTCAGATTACCCCATCAACTATTAGAAGGCAGAGATCATATATTAATGTTATTATCAATATTATTATAATTATTATTGTGCTTCTAATCACAGCCCCATGACATAGGAGGCTGCATAAGAGAATCACAGAAAGAAGGGTCTTTTTTCCAATGAGACAATTCAAAAAAACTATGGAAGACCTAAATAGAAAGGTACTGTAGTTTTGTGGATAGAACTGCTACTACCATTTAGTAGCACTGAACCTTATGAGCAGGTTGTAATTATAGCATCTACATTAATATGCAGTTGTTAGGATGAATTTAGTGAACTCTCTATGCAATATTTTTAAACTTAATACTGAGTTGTGTGCCCCTCCTCCTCCTTAATATAAGCAAACCAATTAAAAACATTTTAGCTATTTATTCTTGACATGTTTGTTTCATGACTTTTCAGGTGAATTTATGATTATACAATATCTAAATATCTTCTATATAAGGCCATATCTGCATGTCCTAGTGAAAAGTGGAAAATTAATCCAATTATCCATCGGTAGGTTAATATAATTGGTTAGATGAAATTATTCAATAAGTCAAACTTAGGGCAGAATCTCTCTCTCTCTCTCTCTCTGTCTCTCTCTGTCTCTCTCTGTCTCTGTCTCTCTCTCTGTCACACACACACAGTACTCTTAAGTTGAGGTGAAAGTGAAGCATACTCCAGATTGAACTTCCACAAACAATTGTACATTTTGAAAATATCCTGATAAGCTAGTAGATTGGCTTCAACCATGGGTGGCCAGGCTCACTACCTGGTTTTCAAAGAAGATATCTGTGTTCTTATAGACAGGTATTATGAGGAGAAGATGAAAGCGAAGGAGAGTTTTGATTGAGGGGTCTGGTTGGGGTGGGAATGATGGATATAAATATCTCAATTATAAAATTGAGCATTTTTTCAAGTGCATATCTATTCAGAGAATCTTAAGTGAGTAGGTGTAGCCACATATAGAATAGCACAGATTTGAGAGTTCAAAAATTACTCTTAGCGACTTTTATGAAATTTTGCAGAAGTAAAAAAAAAACACATGCATTTTTATTATGATGGCTCTGATACCACCTCACAAATATCCTAATCTTATTCACAGTAATCCAACTCAAAATTTTGTCTTCAATATGTGTCCTTCCTATAGGTAATAAATAGCCTTTTCCTTAGGTCAGTTGGGCACACTATTACTTAAGCAGTTTTAGGAGGAAAGTATGATGATTTTGAAACTCTTCTCCCATAACTACTCATAAACATTGTTGTAGTTTAAAGAATGTATAGACTGTATTACAGGTTCACAGTCAGTCTTTCTTTCCCAGTAATGGCCATGTTTCTGGTAGTTGGAGTATACTTTCCCGCCCAATTTGCCTTTGGGCTTTAATATGTGATTTTCTGTGGACGAGTAAATATGAACACATATAACATATGCCACATAGGAGCCAAAGCTCTAAATGTGCTTGTGTGTGTGTGTCTATCTCTCTCATTCTTGCTCTTCCCCATAAGAAAATGGTGCCCAGGTAGTAGGTAACCTTTTAGCTTGGTTTTGAAATGTGAAGACATGGGGAACAAAGCCGAGGCCAGCCCAGCCTAGACCAACCCAGACTAGTGCAACCTAACTTCAGTTCTTGTGTACATGAATAAGAAGTATATTTTTATAAACAATTGAAATATTAGGGCTGATTGATAGAAGATATAGATTGATCGATCAATGGATAGATAGATCTCTTATCTAGGTTAGAATACTGACATTACTATTTAATAAATGTATGTGCTTAAGAAACATTATCACTTATTTTAATCATCATCATCACTTTAGTTAAGGTTAAATTAGGGGCTCTTACTAATAAATGCTAAAATTCAGTCACTTAATACAAGTTCCTTTCTTTTTCACGTAACTGTCCAAAGTAGGCAATCCTGGATGCTGGCTTTCTCAACTAGGTAAATATTCAAGAATTCAGCCTCTTTTCATTTCATGTTTCCATCATTCTCTAAGAACTCAGAGCCTTCTGCAACTGAAGCCAGAACTGGGAAGACAACATGGAGAAGGCCCACCTATTTCTTAATTCTGCTGGTCAGTTTACCTTTGTTCACATATTTTGGGTAAGATTTTCACCTTGAAGAGGGCTGAAAAATTCAGCCCCTGTCTGGGAAGCCTCTTCCCAGAGACAATTCTCTACTCTAGAAGGGAAATCATAAATGTTAGCAGCTAGCTTCCCCTGCTACAATCATCATCACAACCATCTTTGCTTGGGAATTATGTTCCAGGTGCTCTCCTGTCTGAGAAGGCAGCTAAATGTCAAGTTTTAGAGCAAGGGCTCTGAAACCAGACTGCCAGAGTTTGGATGCCTTTTTGTGTTTCCTTTTCCTCCTTATCATCAATATGATTTTGAGTTCTCCATGTCTCAATTTCTTCATATGTTAAAAGGGGAATAATAATCGGACCTACTGCATATCGTTGTGGTGATGATAAAAATGTTACTATATGCAAAGTATTTGGGCCAGATATTGCACAGAGTATATGATCCCTAAGTGTTGGTTCTTGGGGAGGTATATTCTATTTATTTTTATTTCACAAATGAAAATTTTCAAGTCATTTTTTGGGGGGTGCATAGTCCGGGAATTGAACCCGGGTCTCCCTCATGGAAGGCGAGCATTCTACCACTGAACCACCTGTGCACCCTCAAGTCATTTTATATCTCTGAGTCTTACATTCTTCAACCCAAAATGCTATTACAAAAGCCATTTTCAGAATTAAATAAATTCCTGCAAATATGTATCACAATATATGGCACATAATACGTACCACAATATGCAGCACATAATAAGCATGTGATTTTTTTAGAAAAGTAGCTCTCATTGTTCATATTTTAGCATGAGGATCAAATGTCTTTTTTTTTTTCCTCTCCTTTTTAGATGTCTGCATCATCCCAGTGAAAGGAGAAGTAGGAAATTCTTTCTGACAGGAAGTATTAAATTTAAAGCCCCGGAGAAAGATTCAGTGAGAAACTGAGTGAAGTAGACACAGTCTTGAAAATAAAATAAAAGCAAGACATACAAATCCCAGGTCTTAAACATTTGTTCTTAATAGAATTGTGCAATTTAAAGTGGACTCCCTTTATCTCATTAACCATCCATCATGCAACAGAATCAGGAGAAGGGAGGCAAGAGAAGAGAGTTATTCCCATGTATTATTTGCCACTCACTGCCCCCCTCCACTCTCTCCCCACCTTCAAAATAGAGTCTCACTTCCTCTCCTCTCTCTGAGTCATCTCTTATTATTTATCCAAATCCCCAGCTGGGCAATCCAGAGAGAGAATTGTTTTGGCTGGATTTTCATGGTCACAGGTGGTAGAGCCACCTGCAAATGCTGTAGCCCTCCCTGGACAGAAACCAGGTCTCATCTTGTGACAATGAGAATTGGGATGAAGAGAATAGGGAAAATGGTGGCACAGAGAGAGCATTCTTCGGCTTTGCCAGCTCTTCAACTTCTCTGGCTTCATCAAGCTAGAGATTTGTGGCTCTTTCATGGCCTTCTTGGGAGGGCTCACATCCTAAGAATTTTTGCTCAGCCAACCGTGATGTTGACAGTACACCATGGACTCCAGAAGAGTCAGAAGGGAGTAGTAGGGCCTTGTTTGCTTTGGCCAACTTTCTCTATTGTCAGTTTCCCATTTTTTATTATGTTTGGGTCTGACCCATTGCTAGGTTTCATATACAATTAATATCAAAGTTCATTTTTTTGTACAACCCCTGGATTGTCTCAGTCTTATCTCTAAAAAGCCCCTACAAGTCTAAAGTGCATCTCCAACAGGAAACAAAAAGAATTTTCCAGGAGCATAACTTTTTTAAAAAAGCCTTTTAAAATGATTAAGTTTGCCCTATTTTCTTCAGGGCGCAGAAACTCAGAAAGAAAGCTTCAGAATTAGCAAAGCAGATAAAAATTATACCTCTACAAATCAATCATCCTTCAAGTTCCACAAACCTTTTTGATTGTTTTGTGCTGTAGAATGAGAAGTAAAATGTGGGATTTCTAGGGACAGTTGTTTGGATCTGTAAGGCAATATTATTCACAAAAGCAGAGGCTCATGACTTAATGAAAGCACTAACGAAAAGGGGGAAATAGTGGTCTTGAACTCCAGATATTTTGAGTGTGTGTTCATATGCATATTTTTACTGGGGAGGAGTCCATAATTCTCATCACATACTCATAGGAGTAGGTACCCCACAAAGATAAAGAGTCACTGCTTTTAAATCTAAATTCTTCTC
The DNA here is from genome assembly GCA_004026745.1 of Myrmecophaga tridactyla. Taxonomy (NCBI): domain Eukaryota; kingdom Metazoa; phylum Chordata; class Mammalia; order Pilosa; family Myrmecophagidae; genus Myrmecophaga; species Myrmecophaga tridactyla. The sequence continues at coordinate 29,186 of PVIY010018891.1, read as the reverse complement.
CAATCTGAAAAGAAAGCACCAAATTAAAACATGTATATATGTGCTGGTTTGAAATTGTTGCGTACCCCACAAATCCATGTTCTTTAACCCTGATTCAATATTGCTCAGTGTGATCTTTTGTTTTTTTGCTTTTTTGTTTTTTAGATGCATGGTCAGGGAATCAAACCTGGGTCTCTCACATGGAAGGTGAGCATTCTACCACTGAACCACCAATGCACCCTGGGTGTGATCTTTTGATTAAGTTGTTTCCATAGAGATGTGACCCACCCACTTGTGGATCACCATTCAGTTAAAGTGGCCACCTTTCAATTAGGTGGTTTCCATGGAGATGTGTCTCCACCCATTCAATGTGGGTCTTTTACTGAAAGGTCTTTTACAAGGGAACCATTTTGGGAAAAGCTTCAATGCCTACAGAGCCCACATAGCCAGAGACCTTACAGATGCAGAAGGAAAACATCTCCAGAGAATTCTTATAAAATGAAAAGCCAGGAGAGAAAGCTAGCAGACATGTTGCCATGTGCCATCCCAGCTGCAGAGGTGTCCAGAAGGCAAAGATACCAGACAAGTGCCTTCCCAGCTGACAGAGGTGTTCTGGATCTCTTCAGTGAAGGTAACCTTTTCTTGGTGCCTTAATTTGCACATTTTCATAGCTTTAGAACCAGGAACTTGCAACTTAATATATTCTCTTTTTAAAAGCCATTCTGTTTCTGGTATATTGCATTCCCACAGTTTAACAAACTAAACAATATATATATATATATGAAGAAAAATAAGCTATTGAACTGGAAAATAGCTAGACCTGCTCTCATCTAGTACTGTTATAAAACTGAAAGATTTGATGAGGTTTTTCTTTAGACATCAAAGCTTTCATCATATTTTTAAAGCAAACTACAGGGTATTTTGATCCCTAATAAAAATATTATAACATTTGTTATAAAATATAACATGTACTAAGAGTTAGTCTTTGATGTTGCCCATCTATACGTCCTTATTGTAGAAAATTAATCGTTTTTATATTCCTTAGGGACTTCCTTCTAATACTGATCTTCATTTCATCTAAGGCATCCTATAAAAAGAAAGAAAAGATGAATGTTTCTGATGCTATGTTTTGTTAATTCTTTTTTCTACTTTCCTTTACTCTATGTTTTCCCTCTATGTAATACTGGGTTAAGCCCATTCTTGCATGGACATGGTAAAAGTCACAGACTATATAGATAGCTCTAAACCAGGTCAAATTGCAGAGATCATAAGATTGGCATCTATTTTTTTGTCAGTTCTGGGTTCCTAAGATTTCTTACCTGTAAGTTATACCAACTGGGAGAATAAGATAGAAATATAGACATCACATTCTTTCTCACATGAGATGTGTTGGTCTTAAGAGGGAATGTGTATGTATGTGTCTATGCTTATGTATATATGCATATATATAAATTGTTTGAGTTTTCGGTGTGCAAATGCAAATTTCTTCATATTTTTCTGTGAAATTCAGAAAAGCTTAAGTATCTTGAATGCACAAAGAAAGCATTAAAGTGCAGTTTTATTCATAGAGGGAGGTTTACTATTAATTTTTAATATTAAAGATAAAGTATAACATGTCTCAGAGAGGGCAAGAAACATTAAATTGAGAAATGAATTCTCAGTTCTTAGTATGTAATAATAAGAAAAATCATGATTGAATCCTTACCATGGTTGAGTGCCATGGTAGCAGCTCACATATGCCTTCACGTTAGGAAAAATACATATTTATCCTAAACTTATGAATGAAGAAACTTAAGCTGAGAGCGATTATGAATGAATGTCACCTTGGATCCTTAATGGCTTTGAAATCAGGAAAGCAAAGTTTACATGTTTAACCATGTGAATACTTTTTTTCTCTATAGAAAGTTTAAACAATACATAAATGAGTGAAAGTGGGGGAAGTGGGTTGGGGTGTGAGTGAATAAATGTGTCATCTGGGAAGAGTAAGGAGGAGAGAGAATGACAGAGAACTCCTTAGATGTTAGCTAATATCAGATCATTATTATTTCCCAAAGTTCTAGAAAATCACTATATTAAGGACAAGGTTTCTGTGCTCCAATACAGTCACCTAACTTCTGGAGTGTTTGCTCATCCAGTGCAAATGGATCTCTCTTTTGTTTTCGCAGCAGCATTCCATTTGTTTATAATATCATTCATTCAACAAGCACTTGGAAGTTAAAAATGAACAAAAATCAAGCTCAAAACAGTCCCAAATACCTTAAGCATCAAAGACACAGTCAAACTGCAATTGCAATGAATTCCCACATGCTTTGGTAGCTCTCTGCATTTATCATTTTCACAGCAATAAGCATACCCTACTGCAATTGCCTGGTTGCTTGTCTGTCTTTCCCACTACATATTAAGCTCTTTGTAGTCAGGGACTATATCTATTCCTTATGCATTCCAAACTCCCAAGAATAGAGGGAATGCTAAGTAAACAGTAAAAATAATTAATGCATACATGGCACCACTTCAGAGCACATAACATTTTCTTTATATAATGAAAAAATATTCTATTCATGACTGGATAGACTTTCCCCACAAAACTGCACTGACTGCAAACATTTGGTCTATTGTGACAGGGATTTTTTTTTTGCAAGGGCAGGCACTGGAAATCAACCCAGATCTCTGACATGGCAGGCAAGAACTCTGCCTGCTGAGCCACCATGGCCCACCCTGTGACAGGTTTTTAATTCTACTTTATCTTGATTCTTTCCTTTTTTAATTTTCCTATCCTCCATTTTCAGTTGCATAATCCTAAACCATTGCTTTGCACATGTCACCTTCTCAAAACCTTCAGGATCTCCCTTATATCTGCAGAATACTTATAGGATTGATTTACTAGAAACTTCTACCTCTAAAGCCCAACTATCTTTTCAGGTGAAAGATTCTTTATCACAGGTCTAGTTGGTCTAGGCTTTGTCTACCTAGAAATGTATTTCTTCTCTCTCATCAGTATATTATTCCTCTTATCCCTTCTACCTACCTTTATTATCATTCTTAATCATTGCTTAGTGTTACCTTTCCTTAAAAGTCCATTCAAAACTTTATTTCTTCTCAAAGATTTCTTAGAATCCCCCCCCCATAACTCATATTCTAAGAAACTTAAAACCCAGACATCAAAAAACATTTGGAGCCCCACTTCAGAACTCCCATAGAGCTTTTAGTATCTTTTACGTAGTTTGAAAGTTAGGGTCATTTTGGAACATCAGCTCTACCACATGCCATGTAGGCACCATTTAAAAATATCAACTCATTGAAAAAAATCAACTTTGAGAGGTAATAATCACCCCAAAAAAGAAGACTGTAAGAAGGATGTGAGATCAAAAGATTTAAAGTGTAGTGTACATCTGGCTTCCTTTTCCTAACCTTAGTTATCTTTTATGTATATCTCCAAGTTCTCCAAACTGTAAGCATCTCTAGTCCAGGAAATAAAAATTGAAGTATTAACATTCTATTAATAGGAAAGGTGGAGATTCTCTCAGTAATTATCAGCACAATACAAACTTGTCTGTGGAATAACTAGAAGTATATGACTTGAAATTTGTCATCTTATAAGAGTAAATATTCATATCATCAAATAAGATGTTCAGTGGTTTGCTCTGAAGGGGTTAGAAGACTGGAATAGTAACTCAATACATTTGGCCCATTTCCAAATTTTCTGCTCTATTCCCATGTATCTCCTCATGGCATGTCCCCATATGAAAAGGGAGAAATAGCAAACCAAACATCCATTTGCAGAAAGAAAAGCAAAATTGAATGTGATCATGTCTTAGCTTATTTATGTAACCTTTTTAGAATTAGGCATGTTTGAATAAAGCACTATCACATGCTTTCTTAAGATGACAGTTTCGTTAAAATGCCTTTTCCCTGAAACCTGGTATGCATTGCATGGATAAGCAGAGTCAGAGTTCACATTCAAAGTGCTCATGCAAAGCATGTTCAAACTCCCAAAATAAACCATTTAAATTATAGTATCTGTGTATGTGTCTGTCTGCACATATGCGTATGTGTGTTCATACTTATCATCAGGAAAAAAAAGAAGTGGACATAAGCATAAGAAGGAAGAGCAGGAGGAAGATGGGATAGTGGAATGGAATTTAAATTAGCATTCCATGTAGTTCTGCATCATTCTTGCAATGACAAGATGGTGCAACCTAAAAACATTCATGCAAATCTGGAGGAGGATAGCTTTGTCAAGAAAGAATAAAACAAACCACGTTTATCGCTGATGATATATCAGACTGGTAATCCTAAATCTGAAACCAAATGGCTCCAGATATTCCTTTATCTTTGAAGCAGGAAAACAGAACTTCTCTACCTGCTCTGTGTCTCCTGACTGAAACTGAGGGCCTGCCATTCATGGGCTGGGGTTCTTTGGGTGATAGCTGGCCTCATGGTGGGTCAGTACAAGGGGAATTGCTTGTCAGCAAGATTGGCTGCCCTTCTCCTCTTGCCATATATAAAACACAGAACATGAAGAATGGAGCTCTATAGTAAGAGTGTTATTAGCATTAGGCTCTGATAAAGAATTGTCAGAATGTCTTACATGAAGAATTCTAGGCAAGTGGATTTCTTCAATATCTTCTTTCTTTTATTCCCCCTGTTTTTACTCCAGTAATTAAACATATGTCCAAAAGTAAAGCAAAACTTTATGCTTTCATTCATTAAATAATTTATTTATTCAGCACATTTTTATTGAACACCCACCATTTCTTGAATAAAATATGCAAATTACTTACTCTCATGGCACTTACATTTTATTGCACAATACAGAAAATATATAGATAAATTAAAGTATAGTAATCCCCATGGTATACACTATGGAATATGTCATTTAAGAACACTTATGTCCATAAAAAGTCTATGTATGTCTATACATCATATTCTGAGTGCAATAAGAAGCCATGAGAGGGTTTTTGAGTAGAGGAGTGAAATGGCTTCTGTCTTCCAGGAAGGGGAGAGACTGGAATCAGGGGTCCAGAGAGAGTAGAGACAGAAGCCTTTTGCATATGTCTAAGCAATAAAGTCTGGGTTTGGACTAGGGTTCTGCTGGAGAAGTGGAAATGTTCCAAATGTATTTTGACAGTAGGGAAGATGAGATTTGATGGACTGGTTGTGGACTGTGACAGAAATAGAGTAAGTTTGACTTCAAGATTTGAGGACTGAGTTACAAATGTGACATTTGCTAGATTGCTGGATTTAGCTAGTACCAAAATTTGTATAGAGAAATGAATGCTATCTTTCAAATGATTTTACTTGGTTGAATATTTATTTAGTACAATGTTTCAGTTTTCTAAAGCTGCCAGAATGTAATATACTAGAAATGGGTTGTTTTTTATCAAGGGGATTTATTAAGTTACAAGCTTACAGGTCTAAGACCTAAAAAATACCCAAATTAAGGCATCCAGAGAAAGATAACTTGACTTTGAAAAAAAAAACAAAGGACATCCAGGATTTCTTTGTCATTGGGAAGGCACACAGCTAGCATCTGAGGTCCTTGCTCCCAGTTTTCATTGCTTTCAGCACCTGATTCCAGTGGCTTCCTCTCTAAGTATCTGTGGGTCTCACTTAGCTGATCTGGGGCAAACTCTGGGATTTATCTCTTAGTTTAGCATCTTTGAGGGCTTGAGATTTCTTCTATTCTGGCTTCTGGGTTCAAATGGCTTTCTAAGCATCTTCTACATCTCCAGACATCTGTCTCTATGTCAGCTCTGAAACAACTGTCATCTCCTGGGTTTTCTGCATTTCCAAACATCTGATGCTTCCAGTTTCTGATTCTAGTTGCTTCCTTTCTAAGCATCTGGGGCCTTCACTTAGCTTCTCTGTGTTCTGGCTTGCCTAGCGTCTCATGAGAAGGCACAGGGTGATATCTGCTGGGCCCTACATCTGTCGGTACTCCAGACATCAAAATGTCTCATCTAAGCTTTCTCAAAAATGTTCCCTTTTTAAAAGACTCCAATAAACTACTCAAGACCCACCTTGAATGGGTGGAATCACATCTCCAGCTAATCAAAAGGTCATACCCACAATTGAGTGGGTCATTCCCCTTGGAAACATTCAATCAAAGGTTCCACCTTACAATATTGAGTTAGGATTAAAGAACATGGCTTTTCTAGTTTCAAATTGGGACATATTGTAATGCTGCTCAGCCTAGTACAGTTGAAATCCTTCCCAGGAATTTCTTTTATTCAATTTATGAGACATGAAAATTATTCAGTCTCATTAGTTTTCATTATGATTTTTTAACCAAACATTGGAGCATATTTACCTGACTTTTGGCTCTTTCATAAGCATGAGTTACGATTTATTAGGCATGAGACAGTGCCAGCTTCTGAAGATAGTGGATATAAAAAGTAGAAGATGCTAGAGTTTGAAAAAATTTCATTGTGGTATTGACTGAATAGAAAGTAGACTCCTTCAGAAAGTCATTTAAACTTTGAAGACATTCCCACTGAGGTTTTACTAATTGGTAACTTTAGTCTTATCTATAAAATATTTAATTTAACTTTGCCCAATTTGACCTTAATAGTAGTGGCATTTTGGTCTAATTCAATATATGATGTGGAATGAATATTGGGTTTCCCATCAGGAAATGATGGAAAGTTAGTTAAGATTAAATTTGACTCCATGTAAAAAAAGGAAGAGAGAGAGAGAGAGAGAGAGAGAGAGAGTTATTACTTTGCTGTCATAAACATCAAAGTTTCTCAATTAGCAATAAACCTAAAGGTCAGTCATCTAGGGCAGATGCCTTTGCTCAAGGACATCAAAGCCCAAATCCTTCTAATTTCCTACTTTACCCTCTTTGGCATGTGACTTTATCCTTATGGCTGTAAGGTATATGATCTACATCCAGGCTTGTGTCTGATCCCAGGAAGGAAGATGTTGAAATGGAAAAGGGTAAAAAGCAAAAATCCTAGGCTACCTGAGTCTTCCCCTTCTATCCAAAAAGCAAGTCTTACCAGAAGTCTTAATTGTACAATGCTGGTTATATCTTACAATTCAGAACAGAATTGGATACCATTAGCTGCCAGAAGTCTGGGATATAACTTATTTTTGTTTTTGTTGTAATTCTTTTTCTTTCTTTATTTCTTCTTTACTTTCTTCCTTCCTTCCTCCTATCCTCCTTTCTCTTTCTCTTTCTATTTCTCTTTTTATTTCTCTTTCTCGCTTCACTTTTTTATTGAAGAATAATGCAGAAAGCAAAAGATGTATTTGTGAAAAATTCACTGCTTAATAAATTTTTCGAAGGGAACATATCAATGTAAACTGCACCCAAATCAAGAAATAAAATATAAGCAGCACCCCAATACTAACCTCAGACTCTTTTCTAGTCACTAAAACCTAAAGTGATAAGTCCTTTATTTTTTAATGGACATATTACTGGTCTGAGTGTTTTTAGAAAAGAAGAGAAGAATGGATGTCAGATATGAAATTAGCAATGTTTGCCAGAGAAACATAAGGATAAATCACAATTGAGGAAGGAAGGCATGGGAAGGACTATAAGGGCCTTAGATATATTAGGATTTATCATAAATGAACCAAGACAAGGACTCATGAATCTGGAGACCTAGGAAAGAGGTACATAATAATTAAGCAGGGACCTCAATCAAGAGCTCAGATAGCTTCCAGGTAGGCTGTGTATCAAAAAAACTGTGTGTATCCACGTATCTCTGCATGAAGCTTGTCTTCAAAGATGGTTTTTAAAAATTTCTTCCACATATATATATTTTTTATGAAAGTAAATGTTTGGTATATTGTGCAATTAATTTTGTTTGCCAAACTGTTTTCTTAAGCTTCCATCATGCACTGAGAATGAACTTTGTAGACCCTTACTCTACAAGGTTTAGAGAGATAAGAGATAGCAGTCTTAATACAGAACCAGGCACACTGTTGAAGTTCAAAAGTCTGTATGACTATAAAAGACTAATCCTGTTCTCTGTGACTGATAATAGAAAGGTGACTAACATGTAGCTATAATAGTTATAGTAATAATACTTTAAACATATTGGGAGTTTTTCTTCTCACAGTAATCCTTAGATATAGGGACAATTTTTATCCATACCAGAAATGAACAAGTAATTTGCTAGAGGTCATACCACTAGTATAATTGTAGAAATGGGGTTTGAACCAAGACGGCTTGTCTCTAGAGCTTGGACTCGTAACCATCATGCTATAATTAGCATAATGACTGCATCATTGTACAGCAATTACAACCTTCCTAGGTAATATATGTATCTGGATGTTTTCATTCTCCTCTAAGTTTATGAAAAATCATGTGTTATGGCTTTGAAATATTTGCTAACAATCATATTAATTCAGCCAAATTCTAACTGGCATTTATTGAAGATAAATATTTAAAGCCAAAGTCCTTTTTTCTAATATTAGGTATTGCATATTTTTTATGTTTTTTACATATTTTATATTTAATAAACTGAACTATATACTTAGAAGCACCAACAATGGATATCTTAGTTAGCTTAACCATAGGCATATTTAAATCAAGGATCCATATAATCATGGGTAAAGCCTGTGTTCGCACAGTAAGTTTCATATTAGGTATTGAACTCTTTGGAGCATATGACTTGGTGTTGCTATTTTGATTAACTTAGAATAAAGGCAATCATATCTAATATAGTGAAGAAACAAACTCATGAATGACGCAAAAGCTACAACCACATTGGATTAAAGAGCCAAGTCCCCTTGTGTAGAGCTAAAGATACAACAGAAATTCCAGGCTCTAATTTACCGGGAGGCAGAAAGCCAAAGAAACTGCATGAACAGAGTCATTGGCATTGCCTAAGGCACTGTACCGAGTTATCCATGAGTCTTGTGGGCAATGCTTAGTTCCCTTTGTTATCCATTGCTTGGTGCATTAAATTGAATTATTTGTCACTGCCTTCTTCATTTCTGGGCCTCAGTAAACTCATCTATAAAATATGGATAAAAATTGTCCCTATATCTAAGGATTGCTGTGAGAAGAAAAACTCCCAATATGTTTAAAGTATTATTACTATAACTATTATAGCTACTTGTTAATCACCTCTCTATTAGATTTTGTCTAATAGATTTTGTCCCAAATTGGTAGTGATTACCAACATTGTGAAAATATTGTTGAAATATCTAGATGCAGAAATGTCTTTTTTTTAGTGTGGTTCCCTTATCGTTTCACAATAACTTTTCTTCAGCAAATAGCTATCTGTGTACATCCTAGATAGCAGGGGCTGGATATTCAAAACTATGATAGTATTGCTTTATTTTATGACTGAGAATTACCATGAAAATAAAAGTCCTCTAAGTATAAATAGTGAAATGAAAATTCAAGTGGGGAAAAGAGCTAATTCTTAGTTATCATGCATTGAAATGCCAAGGTGCCAGCACACCCACTTTTACTATTTTTCAGAAGGAAGTTTTGAGGCTCCCAGAAACTTTTCAAAGATTTTACACAAGTAAAGAAAGGTCATAATTTGAACCCAAGGCTCTGTGACTTTAAAACTGTGATCTTAATTGCTCTATAGTAACTAGAAGTATTCATTGCAATGTTTAAAACAAATTATCATTTTACTTAGTCATAAAGAGTGACCTTGTGAAAGGGAATTTGATGGTAAAGAATGCTGAATTGCATATTATGATGTCCTGAGTTCTGTAAGCTACCAAGACCTTAGCAATCTTTGGGCAATTCATTGGCTTTGTTGGAAAATATCTCTAAGATCTCTTTTATTAAAATATGTGATTAAAATATATGTATGATTATGTGAAATTGTGCACATGTATAAGCCCATTTCCTCTTTAAATTTATTTGGTCTTATTCATGGAACAGTGACATGTTTTCACTGATAAATAAAAATCCTGTCTTTGAAGTAGAAAACTATTAATTGTTTAAAGAATGGAAGTGTTTCTATTTTATTTGGCATTGTATGCCCAGGATCAAAAATAGTTCCTGGGACTTATTAAATGCTAATGAATATTTTTAATGAAAACTATAAAATGGGTAGGAAGTCACCCTTAAAAGAGAAATTTCCTCACAAAAATTTTTCCAATTAATTATCAGAAGCCAATCCCTAATAAAAACATTTCATAAAAGTGCTTAGAATTTCAAGCTGGAGTTTATATTGGATAGGTGAATAATCTCTGTAATTTGAGATAAAACAGAGGAGGCAGTAACTAATGCCATGAGTTTTTTAGAGCGTATATGAACCCCAGGTCAAATGCTACCACTCGATCTCTCCGGTTGATTAGAAGTCTTCCCAAGTTGATGTTAATTCTACTTTATTACATGTGGCCACTTTAAAGGTCATGGACTTCTTTTTATTACCAGCCACTACATTCCTCCTAAGCAAATGTGCCTCTAAATTCTGGCAAGGACCTCTGAGGACCCAAAGGGCTTCACCCATGGGCTGCAGCTTTGCAACAAGGCTTCTCATCAGCCTAGTGGGTTATTCAGATTGCCCAAGTCACTCAAAAATACTGATCATCTTTTCAACCTTGGAGGCTTCCAGTGACCTCTAGGGCTTTCTTGGAGGAAATAGTGAAACCTGGTTGATGATGCCCCAAGGAAGGGATGGACCAGTGCCCTAGAAACAACTTGTTCCCTTAAATGTCTAAAAAGCACCCAGTTAAAAGTAGAGACTTCTGAGGACTACTTTCACTTGATGTTTTGAGGAAAATAAAGAAGTATGGGAGATGAGGTGGGAGTGTTGGAGGTTTGGTTCCATGATCCAGTAAGTTAGAGAATTCTGGACACCAGAACTTCTCCTGAAAAGTTAAAATAAACATTAATATGTCAGTGACTTAGAGCAGATCATAGAATAATGGAATTCATTTATTTTATTTAGAGACTTGTGTTTTACTGACTTTTTCACACAGTGACAATTAGTTTCAGCTGAGTGCAGGGTTGGGCACAGTTGCCCTAGCCCAGTGGTTCTCAGAGTGTATATTCTGGGTCTCCCTGTGGGGATCTTCAGGACTCTTTCAAGAGACACATGAATTCAAAACTTTTTCAAAGGAATGTTACTTTGTACAGTGCAGTCTCCCAGAAACTACATGGCATGTGATTTGCCACAGATTGAAGGCAGAGAAGCAAATACGTCTTCTATTTGGTAGATGTTATAGAGATTTCAAAAAATATAAAATAAAATACTACTTCTATCCCTATATTTTTTGGAGAATACAGCTTTATTTAATTTAAAACTTTGTTATTTATGTTAATCTGCTATGGAATTATTATTGTTGTTTTAAGTGAACTAACAAATATTTAAAATGTATCTATTTTAATATCTAGTATGGCATATGTCAATAGATATGACCCATATAAGTAAGATTTCTTTGGGTCTTCAACAATTTTTAACATAGTAAATGGTCCTGAGTCTGGAAAATTTGAGAACTGCTGTGCTGTGTTAGGCTAGCAGAGTCACCCTCAATCTACTCTGAGATTAAATATAATGTATAAATATCACCTTATATCTAGGATTGTCCAAGAATTACAAAACTGCACAAAAATGACCTGCAGGACTATGAAATAGACAGTATAGAGCCTATAAATATGTCTGTGGTCAATAAAACAATCAAGTGATTTCTAATTGTTTAAAAAGAAGTAAAAAAAATCAGGTTTGGTTTCCAGTTTTGTCATTTACTGGTTTATTTCCTTTGACCTGCCTATTATTTTTTCTGTGCTTTAGTTTTTCTCATCTTGGAAAAAGTCACATTAACTGTAACTAAAAATAAAATAAATAGTAATATAAAGATGACAATTGGTATGATAAATAAGTGAATGTAAAAATATTCTGAAGTTAAAAAAGTTTTAGTTCATAATCCACTCCATCACATACTAACTACATGAATTCTGGCAATGTTGTTCACATTCCTCATCCCAAAAACAGTTTCTACATCTAAAGAATGTTGATAATCATAACTATTGTTTCTATGGCAGAATTTATTGATTAGACAGTTCTTGACACATGGCAAGTACCAAATAATTGATACATTTTATTCTGTACAGTGACAACAACAGGTTGCCTAATGCTGAGTAAATACCCCAGAACATAGAGGCTTAAAAAGTAACCATTGTGCGGTGCAATGGTGGCTCAGTGGCAGAAGTCTTGCCTGCCATGCCAGAGACCCGAGCTCGATTCCTGGTGCCTGCCCATGTGGAAAAAAATTTAAAAATGACCATTGTATCATATTTCACAATTCCATAGGTTGACAGGGACTCAGCTGTGTAGTTGCCCTACTGGCCTCACTTGGGGTCTCTCAAGCATTTCAGTGCTATGGTCATTTCATGGCCCACTTCCTTGCTCCCCAGTCATGTCCATTTGGTCTCTTCCTCCACATAAGCTGATCATCTTCTATGGTCTCTTCATGTGGCTGTTCTCTTTGGCCATTCCCTTTGAGCTCTCTAAATGGCAGTTCAGGTTCCAAGAGGAAGATAACAGAGAACAGTAGTTCTTCCTAATGCTAAAATTCAGAAGGCACAGAACATTGCATCCTCCATATTCTATTGATCGAATCAGTCATGGGTCCAGCCCAGATTTCGAGAAGGAGGGTATGAGCCCATTCTCTTGATGGGCAGAGATACACATAAATACAAGGAATTTTCTGGAAACTAGATACCACAATTATTGTTCATTCATACCAATGCTTTGCAGAATTGGTTGTTATCATCTAGTCTATCAAAGCCACCGGCACCTCCAAACAACAGCTGCATGACCCTCAGTACCAAATGGAGTCTGTTAATTATACTTTCAGACTGCGCTGTGGTGAGCACTGCAATCGTGAAATGGGAAATCATGTGTCCGCAACTTAAATGAAATACATTGGTCCAGGTAACGTGATGAAAAATACAGCAGTTATAGGGTAAGGAAAACTTGGCTTCAACCCTTGCTCCAAGAATGGCTAGCTTTGTGACAGCAAATGCAGACATTTTCTGAGATGCAGTTTAGTCACCTGTGCAGATGTTATGGTTGTGATGGCTCTTTTGAGTGGCTTAAAGCAAAACAACATGACTCACTCATGAATCTGCAATCTAGACAGGGATTGGGAAGGACAGTTGTGGCTACTCTTCTTAGCATTAGCTAGAGTGGATCAAAGGCTGGAGTAGCTTAAGTCTCACCCACTCATGTGCTGGTGCCTGGACTTGGACAGCTGAGGCTGAAACAGCTCAGACTCCTGGGCCTCTAAATCTATGTCCGTGTGTTTGCTGCATCATGGGGAGTTTACATGGAGACACAGGCCTCCAGAGACCTGAGCAAGAGAGTGAGAGATAGAAAAAGTCAAAAAAAAAAAAAAAATAGAGCATTTCCCACACTGGGTCAAATCTGCAGCATTTCATTCATTAAGGGTGAGACATTTCATGTTATACAAATTCAAAGGGTGGGGAATGAGATTCCATTTTTTGTAGGAGTGTTGAAGAATTTACAGACATGTTTTAAATCCTTCACAGCTGGGATGATATCTACTTTAATTAGTTGTTGATGTTGTGAATGTAAGGGAATGCTCACTTCGTATTCGTTTTCTTCTTCTTTTGCCTGGTCCACATCCCACCCACCCCTGCTCCCACTGCCATCTCACTTCAATTTCCAGGAAAAATCTTTTGAAAAGATTCAGACAGAGTATTGTTTCGAGGTCCCCTGAGTCTCCCTAGAATCTTCTGTGGTGTTCAAGCATATCTATCTCTGACAGATCTGCCTAATATTAGGAATTCTCAGAAAGCTCAAGTAATCCTTTAGAAGGGCTAACCTGAGGCAAGATAAACCAGGCATCAGTTTTAATGGGAAACCAGCCACTCCCCCTATACTTGACCGGAAGTCACCTTGCTGTGGGACAGTATATTGGCTCTGGAGAACCCCAATATTTCCAAAGTGATATATGAATTCTTTGATAAAACTTAGTGTAAATGTGTGTCTAAAAGAAATAGAAAATCTTTGAGGCCTAGAAGAGACTCAGAATGTGAGTCCTTTGTGAACTCCAATTTTAATCCTGCTGGTAATTAATTATGTGATTGAGGGCAAATACCTCTGCCCCTCAGTCTTAGCCTTTTGTTTTTCTATCTTAAGCAGCCTCCCACTCCCCTATTCTACTTTGGCTCCCTGGTCAGCAGCTCTTCTTTCAATATTCAACTAAAATATCATTGCCTCTATTTTAATTGGACTCTTTCAAATTATATATTTCTTCTCTCCTTATGTTCCCACAAAAAAATTCAGACTGTCACAAAATTGTTAATATCTTATCATTTCTATTTGTTTTCCTGTTTTCCCCATTAGGCTAAAAGCTTCCAATGGACAAAGCAGACAGCTTGCTTATTACTCTATATCTAGTTCTTTGCTTGTCACCTCTCACATAATATATGCTACATAAAGACTTATTGAAGGGACAGGAAAAATGACTATGCTAATGCCAGCTGTTCTAACCCTACTTTGTGGCTGCTGAAAATACCAAACAGGAAAACATATATCACTAGGCTATTGAAGTATCAATTCATCTCTTGATGATAAGGTGAAAACATAGGGGAAAAAAATGATTGTGTCTTTACTGGGAAAAAAATGTGGAATGGTTGGCTTTTGCAGTTTACTATTCTCAGTGAGGTCTAGAAAAAAATGTTCATGACTGTGAGGGAAGAGTGACCCATACATTGACAAGATTTGAAATGATCTCATATGTGTAAGTATTGAGGAGCTTGGTGTTTTTTTAGCCTGGAGAAACCAAGACTCAAAAGGCCAATGATAATTGATATGAATTGTGTAAAAGACGGTCAAATAGCAGATGGATTCAAAATATTTGTTTAGACCTGAAGGAAGAATCCTTGTCAAAGATAGAAGCTGCAAGGAGGAGGTATGAGGGAATGATAATAAGCACGGGCTTTAGCATCAGCAAAACAGACTAAACTCTTAGCTGTGCTATTTACTAGCTATGTTGTTTGGTGAAAGTGACTTACCATTTCTGCATCAATTTTCTCATTTCTGAAATTATGAGGATAATAATACCTATCTCATAGGGATGTTTTGAGGATTAAATAAAGTGAAAAACAGATAGTTCTTAACCAAGTGCTCAGGCCATAGTAAAAGCTCTATCAAATGAGGCTGGACATTTATAATTGCTGTAATTGGTACCTTCCAGAAGCATATCTCCATTAATGTGTACATGTCATGATTAGGTTTGCTTGGCAACAACTCCATACTTAGTGAACCATGTTGATGTTCTTAATAATAATAGACACCATTTATTGAACATCTAAACGTTCTGTCCAGGTATAACAAATTTTCAGAGTTGGACAACTTCTCTTTTCATAGATGTGGATATTCACCCTTATTAAAAGTGAAGTATCGGGAAGTACAAGCATAGTTCAGTGGTAGAATTCTCACCTGCCATGTGGGAGACCTGGGTTTGATTCTTGGTCCATGCACTTCCCCGCAAACAAACAGACAAGCAAAACAAACAAAAATTCAACAAATGGTGATGCAATAATGGGATACTCACATGGGAAAATAATGAAATGTGACCCTGCCATACAGCATGCAAAAAAAAGTGAAGTACCAGGGCACTAGCTGTCTACATGAGGGCACATTTATTCTGACCCAGGTAGATAATTTATGAGAAAGAAGAGTTTTGGACCAGTCATAACCAGAAGATTTGAACTTGGTGACTATTTGCTGTGTGACATATGGAAATAAGTGAACATTCCTGGGTCTTGTTTTCCCCATCCTAATATGAAAACAATGGAAAAGTTGATTTTGAAGATATTACTCAGCTGAAAAATCTGATCCAATTTGTAGCATTTGTATCATGTATTTCTTCCTATAAATGTGGGTACTTTAGAATCTCAAAAAAATGGAAATGTCACAAAGAGAAACATTTGCAGTTCTCATGTGGATCCAGTTGAAACTTCGTCAGATTGCAAACTGTGGTGTTAGTTTTAACAAACCACAGTTTTCTCTTGACCGAATATTTTGGCAAGCAATTTTAGATAAAATGTAACTCTGTTTTGGAATGATAAGCAGGTGATACAATATTTTTACACCTCAAAATTTTGGAAAAATTAAAAATTAGAAAAAAAAATGGGGGTCACAGCTGGGCAATGGGGGCTCAGTGCCAGAATTCTCACCTGCCATGCCGGAGACTGTGTTCGATTCCCGGTGCTTGCCCATATGAAAAACAAAACAAAACGAAACAAAAAAATAATTTTGATAAGTATTTTGGCACAACTTGCTCAAAACATAGCTTTAACATTCGAGCAAGGAAATGTGCTCAATTTCTACGAACAAAGCATCTCCTGGGAATTATATACAATAAATTCAGTCTTCACAATATTCTAAGATAAAATTATTTAGAGTGTGTTTCTTTTAAAATGCAAATGAAATTTGAAGTTGTACGTGGGCACTTTCAATCCCAGTAGAATTTTGTAACCATAGATTATTTTATCATTTCTCTTCCCTGCCATATATCCAGAGAACCCAGACAACGAAATGACTAGAATGATCCCTCTTTATTTTTTAATGTGCAAATCATGGCAGTCTTTTTGCAGGAGATAAGGCAAATCACTATTGCAAAGGATTTTGATATCCATTTTAAGTTCTTGATGCTTACATATGGAAATGTCTTAAAAAAATATATATAGTCATCTACTAAAGTACACCCACATGAATTAAAAAGAAAATCCATACACTTTGCTCCACCCCAAGAATATATTTCAGCTAGAAGATATTTTTAGCTGAACTTACAGACCCACACACATGTGCATACTCAAACCCACAAGTTCATGATTATTATAAAATACAAGCATATACACATATATACGCATTTATGCACACATGTATATATAGATGATCTAAAAGGGAATTGGGCTGAATTTGCTTGATCTATGGCCAAAAGAAGTTAATGATGAGCAAATTAATTGTGTAATAATATTTAATGAGACATATTTAAACTTATGTAGAAAAATGATCTTCAATACCCTTAGATATCTTTGTTATACAATTATGTTTATATTAATTACAACTCAGTCACAAGTCGTCATTAAACAATCTCTTCTATCTAACTTGCTAATATTTTTTAAATCTAATGAAGGTGCTGGGTAGACCATTATAGTCAATCAATTATATGACCATTATTTTTCTATATTTGTAACAAGCTAAGCTTTACAGTTAATACTGTGGACACAAAGTACAATATTCTTATTCTGACTTAATTCATTTGGTTGTCCAGTGTGGGACTGAGGTGGAAGGGTATACCCCTCCATTCAGATATTCCTTTTGTCCAATATAGTAGCCACTTAATAGTTGTCCCTAAATGAAAGAAAACTGAAACTTCACTTTCTGAAGAAAGAGTAGGCTATAGATTAGCAGAAGAGAGGTAAGCAGATATTGTATGAAAGCAGCCAGGGATGGAAGCATCAACAAGCAGAGAGATTGGTAGAGACTGATGATCATTTTCCCTGATATGCAATTTTCAAAAACCCACCCTTATCTTGATCAGAGGTAGCATCAACAAAATCCTCATTGTTTTAGTTTTCCCTATGCCATTCTAAAGGCTTATCACAAAACAAAAGTTACTTTTGGTGCATTTCATTGAAGTTACCTATATCTCCTACCCAAAACACACATGCGCGCACACACAAACACACACAAGCACACACATACATATGCATGCTCAACAAAATTTTCCTGTTATCTGAAATTCCCTAAATATATTTCTAGTGAAACTTTTAGACTTGGTCTTTTATGCTAACATTTATCTTTATGGCAGATAAGTCTTCTGGAATTTTACATATTGGAGTTGAAAGAGCTCTCTCAGTTTGACATAAAAAAAATAAGCATTTAACCCACTTCTTCCACTTTATGGTGTGACCTGTGTAAATGACTTAAGCTCCCTGAACTCAGCCTTAATCTTTAAAATAGAGGTAGAAAATACTTTGTATCCTGCAATTAGGTGTTGCTTTTGAGGAACAAATGGAATGATTCTGATGGAAGAGGTTGGGATAAACTAACATAGTGACAAGGGCAACAAACAGCAACTATTATCCAAACACACATGTATACACTTTAGAGTTAATTCACCAACTATTCACTTATATTAGACAAACCACAAGGTAACTGCCTAAGACTGATAATTTTGTTCTCTTGTTCTGTTCTACTCAAATCAGTCCTATGGCATGTAAAATTCAAAAGTATTCATTAAAAGAGGAAATAAAAGGTACACAAGATTTTTTCTGTTGTCTTTTTATTTCTTTTTCTGAATTGATGCAAATGTTCTAAGAAATGATCATGATGATGAATATGCAACTATGTGATGATATTGTGAATTACTGATTATATATGTAGAATGGAATGATCATAAGAATGTTAAAAAAAGTGTTTGGTGGCAACTCTGTGGACAAGGACAACTAAGTAAAATTCTTTGAAAAACAATAAAAAATGGATTAGAAATTTATTCTTTTTGTATTTATGCTATATTTAACAATCAAAAAACACGTTAAAAATAATAAAGTTGCTGAAAGTAAAAAAAAAGTGCACAAGATGCACTGTTAAATCTCTGTTAAATCACACATAAAGTGGCTGTTTCCACAAAGCCACAATAAGCTTTTTTGTTTTAATTTTACAGTTATATCTTCAATACCTCACCACTAAAAATTGGTCAAGATATTTTCAGAACTCGTACTATATCGAATGTCACCATTAGCAGAAAACTATCAAAATTTGAAGGTGGATTAGACTTTTGAAAACTGTTGAACATCAATCAGAGTGACTAGTGGTGGAAAAGAGAGTGTTTAAACTGAACAATACAATTTGGGGGTTAAAAATAAACTTAAAATGGATTTTAAAAATTGACTAAGAGGGGCTGAGAAAGAATTTTAAAATTGCTTTGAGGAACAAACACATCTGGAATAATTGCATTACCTCCACTCTCCTGGATTTAACTTATCTTTGGATATAGACAAAATGTTAAGATTGTTTTTAAAAATCAGATCTTTTTGTTATCATCACAGCTCATCCACTGCCTCACAGAATGAACCCAACTGTGTGCGAATGTCTGCTAAGTCACCCAGAGAGACAGAGTACTTACAGATGCACACATTTCTGATCTCACAATTTTATCTGATTTTTGTAGCATTTACCCTTGCTCTTGGTTTTTAATACTTTCAAATGATACATGTTTATTGACTCTGGGGAGATGATATTAAAGAAGATGAAAGACAAGAAGCAGGCAGCATTAACGATTTGGGCTCATGCAATGATACAAATCAGTGTGCACAATCTCTGTTTACAATAAACCTATAAACTAGTCCTCTCTCCGTGCCCAAGACTCTGCTTCTCAGACATTCAGCCTACAGAGTGCAGACCCTGCCTGGATGCTGTCAGCTTGGATTATGCAACTAGAGCTTCCTCCGTCTGCAGACCCTGCTTGGTCAGATAGGTTTCTCTGGCTATCACTCCTGTGATCCACCCTTCCTTATCTGTTTATCACACATAAACTGACCCTATTCCAAACTCATACACAGCAGCGTGTGGTCTGACTCCCAGGGTCCTCTAAGAGGGTCTGGTCATTCTCTACATGATTCTTCTCATTTTTGAGTCTACCTACCTATTCACAAAGTAGATATAATTTTAGCCCTAATTCTCATCCTCCTGTCTTTCAGGATTAAACCTTTATCCTAACATAGATCACATCTCAAATCCAGCACCTTTCTGTCTCATCTGTTTGCACTAGTGATATTTCCTACCACTCCGACCTCCACAAATTCATGTATGTCAAGTAGCTAAGAAAGAGCTGAATGATGCATTCAATTCTTAGGGAGATTTGCAAGGCCCCACTATTTGTGAGATGGGCAAACATTTCATAATGAAAGATATCTGCTATGTATTCCCAGCACTATGCTAAGCATTCAAACATGCTCAGTCATTTAATCCTCACAATGCTACTGGGAATTTAAAGATTCAATAAGTATTTGTCAAAGTGAATGAATGAATGTTGTTTGATATTAGGCTATGCCCTGCCTCTGGCTCAAATGGTTGGGAGATCTAAGAACAAGGTTCAGTCTTGCTGGAGGTAGACATTCTCCAGGGCCATAAATATAGGCTGGACCTTCACTCAGGCCATGACATTCAGTGGCAAGGGCAAAATGATACAGAAACACAAACATGGCCTGAGTGGCAACACTTCAAGAGAGGGGCATACTGGGGAAAAGAGATGGTGAAGTTGGGAAATCTGTGACCCTGCAATATGGCTCCCCAGGACTCTTTCTATAATCATTAGACACAAGGCTTGAAATGATGTGGCTACTTTTATAACTCATTAATTCATAGCTGCCATTATGAGATGGTGCATCACCTGCGATGACAGAATCAGAGACCATTTTCCAGGATGGGAAGGTGTTTTGGAGACTCCGCTCCATGTCAGACTAGACAACGTCCTAAAGAGATAATTTTAATCCAAAATATTTCAGCTTTCTTACACCTAGTTTAGAGATGGTTTTCTTGATATGAACTACATTCAAGTCATTTTGTATGCTAGTAATTTTCTATTTATCTTCTTAGTAACAATACATGCCCACTATTTGTTTTATTTAATTATACACCACATGACTGTAGCTCGTGGCCTCATAAAACAAGTAAAAAAAGTAGAACTTAGAGGATGGGGAAGGATAAATCAATGTTATTGCATACTGTTTATATGTGAGACCATAATCTAAATACTTGAACTCATCTCACTTGTTTGTCATTCTGTGAAATCATTATTATTCCCACTTAATAATCACAAATGAAAATATTACTTCTCTACAAGTTTGAGAAAAATCCTTCAAAATCACCCAGTTAGCAATAGGTAGAACAAATATTTAGGACAGTATTTTTACTATTTGTGCAATATGGCTGGTGATTTTTAAAAGAAAAAGAAAATCTGGACACTCCATACAGCATATACCCAAGTTTCAAAATAACTGCAATCATATTTAGGTGCTATCAATCAAATAATTTTCTGTACTAATTTTTTTATACATATTAATATAAATTTTGGTACTAAAATATGAGATTCTTTTCTATTATGATATTATCATTCCAATGATGCCAGGTATGTCTATATTATTTAAAATATCATCATAGAAATAAAGTCATATGTACTTTTTTTAATTCTGTCAAACACATGAGTTCTATAAAATGTGTCTGAGCTCTAGAACATTTTTCTAAGGAAGAGCTGTTTTGATTGAAGTTATAGTTAAGGTCTGCCTCACCTTTTGACTTGATGATTCTGAGATCCTCCTCCAATAATATAATTTGATGTTTTAAATAACTTGATTTGTTCTGAATGACTTTTTCCAACTACACAAATTGTTCTTCTAGTTCTGGTAATTTATTTACTATCATACTGAGCCATTCCCCAGAAATTTAATCAATACAATAAGGCTACACCTCATATTTGAAATTTCACTGTGGAATTTTCACAGGTGGAAACTTAAAAACATTTACTGCTTTGTACCTACTTTTGATGCTAACATTTTACATGTCCTTCTCTGATATGTTTAGTGAGAAAGTCTTCTTTCCTTTGAGTACAGAAGTAAAGAGATCACCATAAATATGGCCATAAGTTGAACAGAAGCCAAACAACTATTGGTGTTCACAGAGAAGTTTACGTAAGTAAAGACTGACCAGGTTCATGTCACTGAACAATGTTACTCAATTATTCAAGGCATTCAGTTTTGAAGAATGCTATCTGATCTGTGGATTGCTTTTGTGAAAAACAACCCTCAACAAGAGGAAAAAGACTGGTACTTCAGAGCCTTGTTTCCTAATAACTGTTGGAAAATGGAAGGAGCCATAATGATCATTTATTTAGGACTTATTCATATGACAAAATTGGATTATTTTATTTATTCACTAGCCCATTCCTTTGAGGAGGGAATTATCCCCATGTTTTAGTTTGCTAAGCTGCTCAAAGCAGGTACCATAAAATGGGTTGGCTTGAACAATGAGAATTTACTAGCTTATAGGGTCACAATTTTGAGACTGAGAAAAACTTCCACATAAAGCCTTCATCAAGACAATGCTTTCTTCCTGAAGACTGGCTGCTGGCGATCCTGGACTCCTTTGTCACATGGGAAGGCACATGGTGGTGTCTGCTAGTCTCTCCCTTCTCTTCTGAGTTTCAATGCTTTTAGCTTCTTGTTTCCCTGGCTTTCTCTCTGTGTATCCATCTCATTGGACTCCAGCAAGAGATTAACACCTCCTTGGATCACAATTTCACTGAAGTAATCTAATCAAAAGGTACTACTTGCAATAGGTTTACACCCACAGTAATAGATTAGCTTTATGAATCTGATTTCTGGGATGGATGCGGTTTCAAACCATCACATTCCATAATCAGACAAGGGAACTGAGGGTCAGAGAATTACACAAATTGTCAATTGTGAGGTTGAGGATGTAATCAAGGTTTCTCTGGCACTAAAACCCATGGTCTTTCCATTGGCCCCTGTTTCTGCTCTACTAAGGCAAGTAATGTTGGTGTAAGTGATTTATTTGGAGTATCAGACAGTAATTCTGAACTCAAGTTTTTCTTTTTTTATTCCTGAATTGTTTTGAAATTGATGCCATTTCTTGACTTCTTCTGTTTTTATCTTACTTGGTAAACAAAGGATGATAATTCCATACTGCAGCAAGCAGTGGATTCAAAATGTGAATGAAGCATTTTGAAAAAAAGACATATTCTTGGAATGAAATCAGTCTAATTATTATGCATGGAACTAAGAATGTCTAATTAGTGAGGGAACTTAATTATATTTAGTACTAAATGATTAGGACAGTGGAGACATTTGGACTCAGCCTGATCCAATGGAAAGATCTTAGTAGTCAAGAATCCAAAACTGGATTCTGTTAAAACTAGTGTGGAATACTGTCTGCTCTGTTTCCTCATCTGAACAAGGGCAGGAGGTGGTCTCATTCCCTCTTTATACAACTTTAGATCTGAGAACATAATATAATCTCACTCAGGTGATAACATTTCTTTTACATTTCAAAAGGGAAGGAGCTTTTATATTAAACATTATGGAAAGGAAGAAATTAATGTAAGAAAATACACATTTATACATTGTCTTTAGGGCAGCATAAGGTTATTAATACACGGTGAATCCCAACATGTAAAGCTATTTCTTTATTCACTGCTATGTGTGACTTTGTCAGTCTCTGTACCCTCCTTACCCCACAATGATGCCTTAACTCATTCGCCACTAAACATGATCTTATAGGAGACAATTAATGATGATGAAGAGTGATTAAAGGAAGAGCTATGGAATGACATTTTGCTGCAAATCCATGTTTTCTTCCTATAACACCCTTTTTTAGAAGATGTCGTCTTCTGAAAGGCTCCCAGGAACTTCCAATGAGAAATAAGAGTGATGACGATAATAATAATAATCATTTATTGAGCCAGGCATGGTACTAAGTTTTTACATGGTTAATTAACTTAAGCCTCAGAGCATTGCACTCAGTATATTCCCATTCCTTTTTTTTTTTTTAATAATAAAGAAAGTTTAGGCTAATCAGATGCATTCGTCACAACCTAGTAAGTCACAACCTCTCTAGAGAAATAGAATCAGGAGGCGAGAGAGATTGAGAGAGAGAGAAAGAGAGAGGTGATAGATAGATACATTTCAAGGAATTGGTTCATGAAATTGTGGAGACTGGCAAGTAAAAAGTCTGTAGGGCAGCTGGCAAGTTGGAAGCTCTCACACAAAAGTTGATGTTACAGTCTTCAGGCAGAATTATCTCTTCTTGAGGGAAACCTTAGGTTTGATTTTAAGTTTTTCAACTGATTAGATGAAGACCACCCACATTATGGGGTGGTCTTTATAATCAGTCAGTTGGTGGTAAATGCTGACTACATCTTCAAAATACCTTCACAGAAAACTGGGTCCTATAGCCTAGTCAAGTCGACATATAAAAGACACGTGATAGTAGGTGACTTTCAAGTGCTCAAACAGTTGGTGAACGCACTGTAGAACCAGGGACGGAGATCCTTATAACTTGAATGTTCATTCTGTAGATACCCAAATTATATTTTCTGAACTTCTCCAAGAGAGAAAGCCCACATGGATCCTGACCCAGAATTGTGCTCTGTTTTTATAAACCCAAAATATGTAGAATGATATATCTACTATTGATTTTAAGTACACATGTGTATTTATGCCATTATTTTACATAAGATAACTAATTATTGCAACAACAATTTTTCAAAGCCATTAATATTAGCTTACATTGGAGAAAACTGAGGCACAACCAGGTTTCCATCTTCTCCCAGTTTCTCATAATCTATAAGGTGCAGAGTCAAGGTTTGAAAAAATAATATAATCTCACTCAGGTGATAATAGCACTTTTACTTTTAAAATGTTCTGGAGCAGCTAAAAGGAAAAATCTGAGATGATGGTATGGTAGCCCATGACAAACTGGGATCTGTCCTGTAACTACTCATTGAAGAATGCTTTGAAAATTATTGCTTTTTTCTTTCTTTGCTTTGTATGTATGTTATATTATACAATAAAAGAAAGTTTAAAAAATGGGAAGGAGTTTTTAAATTGGACATTATGGAAAAGAAGAGATTAATATAAGAACATACACACTCATACATTGTCTTTAGGACAATAAAGATTTTTGTTACATGACAAATCCCATCTTGTAATCCTATTTCTTTTTTCACTGCTGTGCATGATTTGATCTTCAAAGGTCTGCTTGAAGCCAAACCTATTGCCCATTCCATGGTTTCTCCCTGTCTTATAACAAATGAATCAGTTAATCCATCTCATATTGACTAATTAAAGCCCTACCATGATGTAAGGAGAACCCGAGTTTCTATATGTAGTAAGAAATATATACCAGTGAAGATCATTCACTAAAACAGCCTTTAAGGATTTTTAGTTTCTCATCTAATAGTTGAACTTTCATCGGTAAACCCTAATCATATCATCATTTACCCTTTTGATTGAATAAATGACAGTTGAAGAATGAACAGGCTGAAGAATCTGCATTCACAAGCTTCTCCTTGCTCCACCTCAGAACAAACTACCTTCATTTTGCCTCAAAAAGCATCTGGGACTCTGCTTGTGTGAAAAAACATTTCAGACTGAGAACCATCTTAACACCTCAGCCATGAAATACAAAGTGCCCTTGACGTCTCTAAAACTCAGTTGCCTTGTCTGCACGATGAAAGTTTAGAATAGATGATGTTTAAAAGCACCTTTCTAGTACTGACGGTCTAAAAAAACACTCACTCTGGACCCCTCCCATAGTAAGATTGCTGCTGCCATTTCAAAACTGCTGCCAAAGGGCAAAGGAAATGATGGTAAATATTTCAATTGCATACCTGCCTCTTGGCTCCTAATGAAATTCTAAGTGACTTGCTCATAAACAAAGGAGCTGCCTTCCTAATGATTCAGGAAAAGTGTTCTGATTCCAAGATTTCCTCTGTACTCTTCAGACCCTACTTCTTACCTTCCTTTCTCTCCTCAATGAATCTGTTCTCTCTGCACCCCCACTTTCTCACAAGAACACTCCACACTTTATAACCATCACCCATACTCCATGATGAAGTCCTTATCAGGCTTGATAAACAAGCCCTAGATAAACTGACTGGCTGATACACTCTTGCACCTAGGATATCCTTGATAGCTTTTTCTACACTTAACTCTGAAAGTCCAGGGCTCTATAAAGGCAGCGCCTCAGTAACTATAGGAGATGGTTTAATCAGGGAGAAATAAACATCACACTAACACTATATCTTTTCACAGGGGAAGCTCTGATAGAAAACAAATTTGGGAAAATTGACCTCGAGGACATGATCAAAACCTACTTACCTCCTTCCTCTCCTTCCTCTCTCCTTCTCTACCTGTGACAAACATTCATTGATCACTTACTATGTTCCATTTGCTGTATTTAAGGGCTGAGGATACAGAGAAGAACAAATCAAATGATGTCCATCCCCTCATGAGATTAATGTTCTGTTGTACATATATAGTTGTTATATATGTTTTTCTAACAGAATGTGAGATTTTAGAAGATAGAGCCCCTGTCTAAATCATCTCTGATTGTAATATTTGCCAACAATTCCTGGTATACAGGTGATAGATAATAAATATCTATAAATATATGAAAACCTTATTTTTTTGGCATGTGCAGGCTCCAAGAAACAAACCTGTGAAAACCTTATTTTGTACAAATATAAATATCCAATGTCTTTTCATTCAATTTAAAATAGAATCCAAGTGTCTTGCTACAGTCTACAAGTCCTTCTATAAACAGTCTTCTACTTCTTCTTATTCTGCCCTTGCTCTCATTTGCAGTGATCCAGCCTTCCTGACTTTCTTTTTGTTGTATAAGCAGGCAATGCTTTTACTAACCCCATGACCTTTACACATGCTACGTATCTTGTGCCTGAAATCCTCTTTCCCCAAGACGGCATAGTGAGCTCTTCCATATAATCTGGTTCTCAAGTCAAATGAACTTCTGCAACCATTCACTCTGGAGTTAACCTTTCCTGCTTCATGAAGCCTCACGGAGTAATTATCTATCTCATTGTTCTGGTAAATTTTCTTCAGAGCACTTATCAATATGTAAAAGAATATAGCTCTCTCTAACTTGATAAGTCATAACCTTTGTGAACTCTAGCCTAATTCATAAAACCAGGGCATTAGACTTGATAATTTCTTCATGCCCTTTGAACTCTGAAATCTTTATTCAAGGATCCACGAAGAAGAGAAAAGGCCAGGATCATGTTCAATTTTTAACATTTTATCAGTCAACAAACATATTACATGTACTCCTTGGGTGAGATGAAGTCAGAGTAAGTCAGAGATGAATTCATTCCATTCCTTTGATCAAGAAATGTTCAGTTTATTTATGGGCATGGTGCATGCAGTGGAAAGGGGAATATCTCCTGCATTAAAAATCAAATTTAAAATGCTCTGAATTCACAGATGGAAGACTTCTGTTTGGCTGGGAATAAACAAGATAAGTGGAGGGAGTGAAAGAAGATGTGACATAGGGCTTAACTGATAGCATTCTTTCAACAGTTGTATCTAAAAGCATTCCAAGTAGAAGAGTCCTTGCTTCAAGTAAAATTGAGAGGTAGGGGATTTTCCATGCATTTTGGAGAACACAATATATTATAAAATATAATATATATAATATTTATATAATATATATCCATTTATTAATTTATATAAATAGCAGTCCATTCAAACTTCACTCAGCTGTACATCTTTCTGAGTGCCTGCACTAGAGATGAAAATTGACCTTTATCCCCAGGGAAACTTACAGCATCAAAGTAAATGTAGGTATCAGTTAATCATGGAAATAAATATACAGTTTAAATGGTGAAACTTATCATGGGGTTA
The DNA here is from genome assembly GCA_004026745.1 of Myrmecophaga tridactyla. Taxonomy (NCBI): domain Eukaryota; kingdom Metazoa; phylum Chordata; class Mammalia; order Pilosa; family Myrmecophagidae; genus Myrmecophaga; species Myrmecophaga tridactyla. The sequence continues at coordinate 1,804 of PVIY010018891.1, read as the reverse complement.
TATAACAGAGAGCCTCTTATAGTCTGAGGATTAAGAATGGCTTTGCTGGGCGGCTGCCGTGGCTCAGCAGGCAGAGCTCTGACCTGTGGTGCTGGAGGTCTGGAGTTCGATCCCTGGTGCCTCCTGCCCATATGCAAATTTAAAAAAAAAAAAAAAAGAATGGCTTTGCTAAGGTCAACAGGATTCAAAATTGCTTAGTTTACTCAATCTCTGGTGTCAGTGTGGGTCAGATACTCCTTCCTCTACTTCCAAGTTTCTGAGAGATGATCCAAGTAATTCAACTATCATGATGGACCCTTTAAAGGTGTTGATACAAAAATGAGTCTTTGGCCAGTCCTTGGGCTGTCCTTAACATTGGGAGATGCCCTTGTCTAAATCTACTCTTGTGGTCCACACAGTAGGAAAAATATACTCTTATGTGTGAGAAACATTAATGGGGAGAACTATGGCTCAGTTACTTATCCAGAGAAGGGGCCATGGGTGTGACAAGCACAGTGAGGATGATCTCTAGGATTTGCAGCCAAGTCTTCACAGGCTCACAGACCTTGCGACAGAGAAGAAATGGTGATGACAATGTAGAAGGAAGCACAGAGGTTTGAGAAAGGACAAATGAAAGCCTTTCAAACCAGCTGGCATGGGTCCAAAGGCAACATATAGGAGGTGATGCCTGAGCCTAAAGAGAAATGGTATGATAAATGAGAAAATAGGGGCAAAGAGCAGCATGATGTAAAACAAGAAAGTATAAGGTAAAACCAAGGAGATAAAAAAAAATTAAGATAACTTGAAATCATATCATATCAACATTACGATATCACAATGATAAGCATATACATTGATAAGATATAGTGCCTGATATATAATAATCACTCAAAAGTTAAATTTTTAATTGCTTTATTTATCTAACCAGAAGTAAGACAAAAACCTGACCATGTTCCCATTCCCTTAAGGTATACCAGGGATAATAGCATCATTTTTACCTGCAGAAGGGTTGGGGAGAAACTATAGTTTTTGCCATATACCTAGGAAATAAGAAAATATTATAGAGAATTTACATGAAAGTATGAAAAGCAGCTCAATATTGCAGTCAGCCAGGTATATCCACAGTTTACATCATTGAAAAGTATACTGTGATATTCTTGATGACTGTTCTCATAAGCTTTTCTTTCCTGGTTGAGTCCTGATTTAGAAGAGATTTTCCTTCTGGCTCCTTCCCTGGAATGGGTAGATGGCAGATATGCATCTGGGGTAAAACATCTCTTCAGGCTTGAACATTAAACACTTGTATGCAAGACTAGAAGAGTGAAAGAATGATGGGTCCTGTGCTGGTTTGAAAGGAAGAATGCCCCCTAAGAAAAGCCATGTTTTAATATAAATCCCATTTCATAAAGGTAGAATAATCTCTATTCAATTCTGTGTGTTTGAAACTGTAATGAGATCATCTCCCTGGATGGTGTGATTTAGTTAAGGATGGTTGTTAAACTGGATTAGGGGATGACATGTCTCCACCCATTTGAGTGGGTCTTGATTAGTTTCTGAAGTCCTATAAAAGAGGAAACATTTTGGAGAGAGAGATTCAGAGAGAGAAGAGAATGCTGCAGCACCATGAAACAGAGAGTCCACCAACCAGCGACCTTTGGAGATGAAGAAGGAAAATGCCTCCTGGGGAGCTTCCTGAAACCGGAAGCCAGGAGAGAAAGCTAGCAGATGATGCTGTATTTGCCATGTTCCCTTCCAGCTGAGAGAGAAGCCCTGACTGTGTTCGCCATGTGCCTTCTCACTTGAGAGAGAAACCCTGAACTTCATC